>ML322955.1:0-44557 GCA_005239505.1 Nicotiana paniculata | reverse complement strand
TAATAAGGGTGATATATTTATAGGGAGGAGCAATAAGGGTGGACAAGTGGGAACGGGTTGCACTCCGCAGCAAGGAGCGATAAGGGAGGACATTTATATTTTTACTGATTTTTTAAAGAAAAACAAAGATTTGAAAACTTACTATTTTATATTACTATTTTTTATATTTTAGTACTACTTCTATCTAAATTTAAAGTTTGGAACCTTGAAAATTATTTGAGAGTTGGTTATAGCTGAGGCCTGGAAAAGGCGGCTAAGTTATTTCATTGTTATTGCAGTACTTAATTATTTGTTTAGATTTCCTTCTTGCTTTATATTTATTATCTCGGTTATATTTTTCTTGTTCGTGTAGAATTGTTTTATTACGTTATAGTATATATTATTGTCACAATTTATATGTTGTTAATTCCCCGCAGTAGCCTCGTCACTACTTCGTCGAGGTTAGGCACTTACTCAGTACATGGGGTCGGTTGTACTGATACTACACTCTGCACTCTTTTGTGCAGATCCAGGTATCGACCAGCAGTAGAGATATTTAGAGCGGCTATTCATTTATTCGGAGACACGAGGTATGTCTGTCGGCGTTCGCAGATCCCGAGAGTCTTCTCCTATTTCCATAAACGTTGTTTTATTTTATTAAGAAAAGTTACATTATTTCTTTCAGCCCAGTATTTGCAGTATTCTTTAGTAGTTCGTGAATTGTGACACCAGACCCTGGGTAATCTTAAAGTTATTTATATAATTAGTTCGTGGTTCGTTTTTATTCAATTGTTTATTATTTTATCATTGGACATCATTTAAATTAAGTTTACGTTAGATTTATTTATTGATGTTTAAGAAGATAATCAAAGGAAGTTAGCTACTCAATTCTAACATTGGCTTGCCTAGCAAGTGTGGTGTTAGGCACCATCACGATCCCTAAGGTTGGGAATTTGGGTCGTGACAAATCGCCAGGAAGAGCAGCTCACCGTGAAGTGTAACCAACCCCGATCAGTATCTAGCACCGGACTGATGATCAGATGTACCAACCTCCAGACCTGTACAGTCAAGTACAGAAGAAAAAGAAAGTGCAGCATGAGTACATACATAAGTACGTACCCAGTGAGTATCTCGCCTAATCCCGAAGAAGTAGTGACGAGAGGTCGACTCGATACGCACTAAAGTCCAACAGTAATAAAGTAAGCAAGATGTAGGGAAAATGATAAGCATTAAAGACAAATAACCAAGTACATCAATTTTAGACATCAAGTAACAATCCAAAATCCACTAAGGTTGATATCCGTCGTGGCATATGGCCCGATCCCATCCTGTAGTCTCAACCTTGCCGTGGCGTACGACCCGATCCCATCCTAAAATCTCAATCTCACCGTGGCGTACGGCCCGATCTCATCCTGAAATCTCAATCTCGCCGTGGCCTACGACTCGATCCCATCCTGAAATCTCAATCTCGTCGTGGCATACGGCCCGATCCCATCCTGAAATCTCAATTTTGTCGTGGCGTACGGCCCAATCCCATCCTGAAATCTCAATCTCGCCGTGGTGTACGACCCGATCCCATCCTGAAATCTCAATCTCGCCGTGGCGTACGGCCCGATCCCATCCTGAAATCTCAATCTTGTCGTGGCGTACGACCCGATCCCATCCTGAAATCTCAATCTCGCCGTGGCGTACGGCCCGATCCCATCCTGTAATCTCAATCTCGCTGTGGCGTACGGTCCGATCCCATAATATACTTTCTCATCACTCTACTGTGGCGTATGGCCCGATCCCAAAAATAATCAATCATCACTCTGTCGTGGCGTACGGCCTGATCCCACAATATAATAAACCATCACTCTACCGTGGCGTAAGGCCCGATCCCACAATATAATCAATCATAAAACTGTCGTGGCGTATGACCCGATCCCATCCTGAAATCTCAATCTCGCCGTGGAGTACGGCCTGGTCCCATCATATAATCTCAATCTCGCCGTGGCGTACGGCCTGATCCCATCCTGTAATCTCAATCTCGCCGTGGCATACGACCCGATCCCATAATATACTTTCTGATTTCTCTTCCGTGGCGTCTGGACCGATCCCACAATATAATCAATCATCACTCTGCCGTGGCGTACGACCCGATCCCACAACATAGTAAATCATCACTCTACCATGGCGTACAACCCGATTCCACAATATAATCAATCATCACGCTGCCGTGGCGTACGACCCGATCCCATCTCGTAATTATTCTTGTCACACTTAAATCAAGCCAAGAATCACAATGTTCACAGACAACAATAAAGTATCACACAAGAATACAAGTTATATTTAGGCTACAACAGGGAAAAACAATGAACATGTTGTGTCTTAACTACCCGGACGAAGTAGTAATAGCCACTACGTACGGACTCTCGTCACTTGGTGCGTACGTAGCCCCCAAACAAGATCACATAGCAATCAAGGTTACCTAGAGGGACAATTTCCCTCTCACGAGGTTAGAAAGGAGACTCACCTCGATAAAAGCACTCATGGGGCCAAGGACCGGATCAAAAGATGCGTCCGAATCTCCGAAACTACTCTTGACGGCTCACAACTAGCCAAACATGGTATAATTAAGTAAATTTCAGTCCCAAGAAGGAGAACTAACAAGAAATCCCAAAATTTAAGCATTCTTGACGAATCTTGAAATTTCGACCCCGGGCCCGCTCGCTCGGATTCTCAAAACTCACGAAGGAAACACTCACCCAAGGCCTAAGGATCATTATATAAGATTTTTACTTGATTTCATGTCCAATTCACAGAAAATTCTAAGGTGATTACAAGTTCTAGGTTACTACCCAATTTCTTGAATTTTTGCACTAATTTGTGTAGTTAATTAGGCTAAGATACATGCATAAAACAAATTTATGGGTGGAAATTACTTACCTCACAATACCTGGTCGAAAGCTCTTTAAAATGGTGGGATTCGCCTAAGGAAGAAGGTGAAAAATGAGAGTAATGGGTTTAAAACCCGTACTTAAACTCACTGCCTGAGCAGTGACCGCACCTGCGATGGCCGGGACCGCACCTGCGGTCTCGCATTTGCGAGAAAAACCTCACACCTATGGAATAGGGCTGGGGGTCCTGGATCGCACATGCGAAAGGGGAGACTACACCGCTCCTGCGAGAAATGCGATGCACCTGCGATGGCCGGCCAGGGCACTGGTGATCGCATCTGCGATGCCTGGGACCGCACTTGCGGTCTCGCACTTACGATGTTGGCCACCGCACCTGCGGCCACACCAGAGCAGGTGCACCAACAATTGAGTTTACTGGTTTTTATCCCCATTAGGTGCCCGGAAGGCACCTGGGCCCACCCGAGCCCTAATCCAAATATACCAACGAGTCCCAAAACATAAAACGGACTTGCTCGAGCCTTCGGAACACTCAAAACAACGCTAAAACTCGAAATCACACCCCCAAACATCAAGAAGCAAACTTAGGAATTTTAAGTTTTCTACTTCACTAACAACGTGCCGAATTGACCTACACATCTCGGAACGACATCAAATTTCACATATTACTCACACCATATCCTATGAACTTGCCCGTGCGATCAAATCGCCAAAACAACATCATATACCCCAAACTAAACTTCAAAGTACATGAATCCCATCAAATTGCATAAAATATCGAGTATTCCATTTTTAAGTCCGAAACACTTCAAACGAAACCCGATTTCAATCAAAAATTATAGAAAATACCTAAACCATATATTAGACCTGTATCGGGCGCCGGAACCAAAATACGGGCCCGATACCATCACTTTCTAATCCGGTTTCTTTTTCAATTTCCTTAAATATTTTCAGAAAATAATTTAACTCAGAAATTCATTTCTCGGGCTTGGGACCTCGGAATTTGATTCCGGGGATACGCCCAACTCCCATTTTTTCCTACGGACCCTCCGGGACCGTCAAATCATGGGTCCAGGTCCATTTACCCAAAATATTGACCGAAGTCAAATTTATTTATTCTAATATCAAATCATGGCATTTTTCACAGAATTTCATATTTAAGCTGTACGGCTACGCGCCCGGATTATGCACGTAAATCGAGGCAATTACAAATGAGGTTTTCAAGGCCTCGGGAGTGCGAGATGGTAATAACATAGGTGATGACCCCCTTTGGGTCGTCACATTCTCCCCCTCTAAAACAATCGTTCGTCCTCGTACGGACAGAAGAAAGAAGTACGTGAGTCGGGAAATAGATGAGGGTAACGGCTCCGCATAATCCATCATCTGACCACAATGACGCTCCCTGAACCTTAATGGCCAAAATTCCACGAATCTGATGCTCCCAGTGCACCTCATAACAACTATATATACATCCTGATATAATGCTGACGATGCCACCACAACAGAGGAAATGTGCAAAAATTAATACTCAACTGCAGAGTTAACTAAACATTGAAATCCTTTCTCCTGACTAAGATCATCTTCTCATTACAACCAATGATTGTGATTGTCCTATAATATACTTGCATATATCACATCGACCCCAGATTTATAAATTTCGTCTCACCCACTATGAACTGCTCAGGCAGCAAGTTATCCCAAACATGGCTAACAGCCTCACATGATACCACATCGCGCCAATAGGCCATAACTCGAACATGATATATAGAAACGACTCAGGATGGAACTATTCAGCTCACCCACCTAGTATGAATTCTTACCAAAAATAGGAAATAAAACACAAGACAATAAATACATATTAACCCTTCTCATCATCACAATGTTGCGGCGCGCAACCCGATCCAAATAACATACTCGTGGCGGCGTGCCACCCGATCCAAAATTACATACCCGTGGCGGCGTGCCACCCGATCCCAAATAACATCACAGTGGCGGCGTGCCACCCGATCCCAAATAACATCACAGTGGCGGCGTGCCACCCGATCCAAGAAACATAAAACTCACGTAAGGAAATATATAAAGAGCTGACTCACTATTACAAATTACCGAATATCGATCACAAGCACGCTTAATGCATAATACCATCCTGGGGAGACTGATAAAGCCGTATGCAACAAAACTCAAGCACAACTGAGGTGCGATATATATATACACTCTGGATTTCAAGACCTATCTTGCTCACATAACATCCCCACTACGCGGGACCTCAACACATAAGAAATCATCAAGCCGTTTCACAACTCGCACGGCAAAACCACAATAACACATGAATTCCCGAACACGGAACGACACCCGCTGTTCAAGTATCTTTCCATGTCAAGAGTTCCACTGAAAGGAACATGCATGACTCGCACGGAGTCCATAATCATAAACAAATCCATCCACAAACATCGAGCCACCTTGCTCGCACCCAACTTAGCTATTAGCTTTTACCGGGGTCAACATTAACCCTCCCTCTTCTCATAATTCACGAGAACAACCATCATTACCGGGACTAACACCCCCAAATCCATAATCAGCTGAACCGAACGCCCTCCAGGCATAAATTATCAATTAAGAAATATTGCAATTCTTCATACTCAGTCCAAATCTAAATTCCATCAAGTGACTACATGTCACACTTTTTACCATCCTTTCGCGGTCATGCTTCCGCGACCTCCCACACAAGGCAACCAGTCTGCACATCCATGACTCCGACCATGCTAAGGCCGCAAAGCATATTAATAACCCATGACCAGGGTATAGAGCCTCTCCAGCCGAATATCGATCTTAGGCGACAATGAAGATAATACTAGCTTATGCTGAACTTTCGAATCACCCTGTCTTGCTCTTCCGAGCTCATGACATCCTCAAAAACATCGGGCCTGAATATCGATTCTTACTCCCAGTTACATACTGCTTCCAGCACTTAACACACCTACATGAGGTAGCGTAAAAATCCCATCATAGCTTTCGAACCACCAATAGAGGGAACACTTCATCGTATAGAAACTTTTACTTGACTCAATTCAAGTGTACCATCTCAACACACGAGTGAATTCCCTTTATCACCTAACCATGCAAATCCTTAAGTAGTAGTCTATACCACCATAACCCTTTTGGTGTCCGCCTATACCTAACAGGCTTTAGCACTCAAATGCTCCCACATGAGATCCGTTACGACGGCCGACAAGCCCCACACACGCCGGCACAAACCATATGCATACTAAATCATATCAAAGGAACCAATCACTGCTGCAAATGTGCCATTTTAACCATGGCTAATCAATCCATATTTACTTAATCATCATTAATTGCCTCAGGAACAATAACCACTTCATTCAAACCATAGCAAACTCAACCCTCACTCATCGCGAGTGACCTTGATTCACGAGACTATGCTGCCCAAATCTCGCAACCCGTCTCATACCCTTCTGATACTTATTTTTTTCAATCCGAAGTCTATTCCTCTCACTCCTCCAATATTATCATGCCTACTGAAACATATCATAAACATTCTAACCATCCTCCCCTTTCTCAGAAATTATTCTGCAAAGCCTCGATTCTCGACCATATTGCTTCCTGAAATCTCTAATCGCCGCATTCTTAAATTTTGAACTTATTGGGACCGCTATTTGAGAGTCATCCACTCTGACTGGCCCCGAATACAATCAACTCCAGGGCTCTCCTAGCACAAGAACCCCATTTTCAATGAAACACGTGAGTGAGTCACTATCCCTACAACTCGCCCATGCCTTAAGCAAAATTTTAAATCTTCCAAATCCTAACCCTGACCTGACAGGACCAACTTTTTTACAAATCCATGAAATCATACGCACAATTACCATTTTACTCCTCCTTCCTTAACTGAAATCACTTGCCTATACGCCGACAATTCACGACCCTATGAGAAGACAACCCTACTGCAGATGGTGTGACTCCCCCACTTAGCCCGAAGCCACTCCTAGCCAAACCATTCCAATCTTCCAAATTCCCTTGCTAGCACTATTTACACATTTTATCTCCTACCAACTAGCCACTAGGACCCTCACAGAACCTTCCAACCCCGCCATTGCTAACCTATCCCCAGAAGATAACCCACCTGAAGAAATCACCTGCTGACACCTCCCCGCGATGCTGAAATGCACGCTCTTTGCAACCTCAATACCCCATCCTACGCCCTGCTTCATTCCAGGATCATTCCTTGACAACCGCATTCCTCAATACTCCCTCTCAATACTCTGACCCCACGCAATCGAAGAAACCATAGCACCAACAAACCTAACACATTCCATTCCATCAATGACAACGACTACACGTCACATGTGCATACCCCATCTCGATTGAAGACACCAAGTCTTACTACTTGATAAACTTCAACTAAACCATCCAGAATCCAAATGCCTTCCCTCTGCTTGAACAAAAGCATTGAAATCTCGAAATCATACTTTGAGAAGATATCCCTTCAACCATTCTTCTTCCCCAACTGTAACGACCCGACCAGTCGTTCCGTGAGATTTACCCCATTTCTCCTATTTATGCATTTTTTATGTATCTCTTTCCTATTTTTGATTTATTGGGACAGTTGGTTTGGGTCCGGAGTGGTTATTATGAGAGTTTAGGCATTTAGCCTATTAAAGTAGCCTAATAGTTGAGAAATGCAGCTGAGAGTTGACTTATCGGTAAATGACCTTGAAATGCGGAATTTATGGCTCGAACATCTTCGTTATGTGATTTGGGACTTAGGAGTGTGTTCGGAATATTTTTGTGGTGTCCGGTGTAGAATTAGGCTTGAATTTGCGAAAGTTAGTTTTTGGCGCTTTCCAGTCGGTAGTGGAAATTAGGATATCGAGGTCGGAATGGAATTCCGAAAGTTGGAACAGTTCCGTAACGTCATTTTGGATTTGTCTGTAATAGTTTAGATTAATCGGAGGTGTTTTGGTTGGTTTCGACGTACTTGGCGTATTTTTGAAGTTTCAAAGTTCTTAGGCTTGAATTTGATGTGAATTTGGTGTTTTAGTGTTCTTTTTGTTGTTCCGAAGGCTCTATGAAGTTTGAATGATGTTATGGGATAGGTTGGCATGTTTGGTTGGGGCCTCGAGGGACTCGGGATTTATTTGGAAGGTAGACGGGAAGTTGGAATGGGTTTTGAAACCATCTGTTGTGCTGCTGGTGGGGTTTTCGCACCTGCGAAAGAGGAGTCGTAGACGCAGGTGCGGAAGGGGCAGTCGCAGGTGCGAGTATTTGCTGGGCAAAGAGAGTTCGCAGGTGCGAGGGGATTGTCGCACCTACGAGGTTGGTGGTGCGGAAGGTGCATCGCACCTGCGATCAGGCAGGTGCGGAGAAATGATCGCGGGCGCGGAAATGTCTGGGCAGAATAGTAAAAAAAGACCCCCTCCGCGAAATTTATTAAATTTTCATAAATTGGCATGCGCGGGAGTCCATTGAAGAGGGTTTTGAGAGGAGATTTCAAGATTCTTCAACTAAGATGCGTTCTTTGATTTGTTAATCCCGTTCCTATCCTATTTTATTGAGATTAGGCTTGAAAATTTAAGGTTTTGGGTAAGAAAAGTTTGAAAAAAAAAAGTGGGAGGAAAGGAATTGATTTTCTTTTGAGGATTTGAGTGGGCAATTGTGGTCCGATTTTTGTGTTCTTGCTATGTCTAGAATCGGGAGAGGACGAGGGTTCTAATGATGTAAAAAATTTTGGATTCTGAGGTGTGGGCCAGGGCTAGGGTTTTTTCGAATTTCGAGATTTTGTTTACTTTTGATGATTTTCGGTTGGGTTGTGTTCCATGAGTATATTTTGATGATGTTAACTGGTTTTTGGCTAGATTCGGAGCAATCGGGAGCGAATTTGAGGGGCAAAGGCATAGAGGACTAGTGTCGTGGCCCGGTAGAGGTAAGTAATGGTCTTAAATTTTGTCCTGAAGGTATGGAACCCCGGACTACATATTTTCTCAACTGAATTTGGAAATGGCGCACATGTCAGATGATGAAAAATATGGCGCGTACTGATTTTTGGATTGGACTAGGTCCTCTCTGCCGCAACTAATGAGTTGCGTATTTACTCAAAACTTGTGTTGAATTATGTTTTAAAGATTTGTGAAATATTTGGGCTATAAGCCGTGTTTGGGGCCTCGGCCGACCTGTTTAGACCCTTTGAGGGTGTTGTACTGCTCTTTTCCTCACTACCTGTTGATGGTTTTACTCAACATCATTATGCATACTGTTTTAATTGAAACTCAGCCTGATTTACACTACATGAGCATTAAAATGATGTTTTCTGGTCGAGTACCCCGTTCTATTACTTCACCCGAGGGGCTTTTTTAGTGGTTCAACCGAGTGTGGCTGAGGGCCAAGAGTGATGGTGAGGTGCTGAGTGATATTAGCGCTTGGGCTGAAGGAGCCCCTCCGGAGTATGTACACACCCCCAGTGAGCGCACCGAGTGCAAGTGATTGAGTGATTGTGAGGTGCTGAGTGATTGTGAGGTGCTGAGGAATTATGAGGAAATGCCCGAGGGGCTGTTTATGAAACATGTTTTCGCCCGACGGGCTACTTACGATTTCACTACATTCATTGCATACCAAATCCTTGTTTTAAAGTTACTAAAAATGTGCATTGTTTTAAGAACTTTTATGAAGTTGATTTCGAAGGCATGATGATTTCGTATATTTATGTATACTATTGGAAAGTAAGGCTGTGTATATTGTGACATTGATTTTATGTGATTCCTTGCTACTTAGACTTGATTTATCTCCATTACTACTGAGTTGACGTACTCACATTACTCCCTGCACCTCTGTGTGCAGATTTAAGGAGCAGAGATGGAGCATTAGCTCATATATATATCGCAGCGGAGCCGGATCGTGGGGATATAGAGGTAGCAGCTCAACGTTCGCGGCATCTCTGCTTTCCCTTCCTATTGTATTTATCTTTTATTCGGAATTTTTTATATTAATACTTTATTTTGGCTTATTTCACTAGATGCTCATGACATGTCGGCTCCGGGCTTTGGGGATGGCAGTACTGTATATAAATTTCCTATTATATTAAGAACTTTCTGTATATTTTTATGAATTGCTTGAAACTTAAATAGGATTTTCAATCTTGAACTCTTTCGTGCTGATCTATTGATTCTTGAAATTTTAACTTACGTTGTTTCGTTGTCTCGCAGATGGTGAGGACACGCCATACCGATCACGGTGACCAGTCACCGGCTAGACTAGGAAGAGGTCGAGGCCGTGGTAGAGGTAGGGGGTCAGCCCGCGCAACAGCCGCGTCAGTACCTCAGGATCCCTTTGTTGATCATGATCAGGTTCCCGCCGATGTTATCCTAACGGGACAAGCTCAGGCACCAGCAGTGCCTATGGTTATTCCGGGTCTTTAGGAGGCCCTGTCTCAAATATTGTCAGTATGCACCGGTTTGGCTTAGGCTGTTGCCATGTCTTCTTCTACCACCACAACTCAGGCTGGGGGAGGCAATCAGACTCCAGTTGCCCGGGCACCCGAGCAGGCTGCACAGGGTATTCAGGCACGGGGGGCAACCCCAGCTCAGCCAGCTGCTCCAGTTCAAGATTATGTGGTCCCAACTATGCCTGTGGACGAGCAGCGCAGGTTGGAGAGATTCAACAAACTTTACCCTCCGACGTTCAGTGGTACAGAGGGCGAGGATGTCCAGGGACTTCTAGATAGATGCTAGAGGATACTACTCACCGCAGGTATTCTGGAGACCAGTGGGGTCTCATTTTTACCTTCCCGTTTGCAGGTGCTTCCTTTACTTGGTGGGGGTCTTTCGAGAGGTGTAGACCGATTGGTTCAGCACGTCTTATCTGGCAGCAGTTCTCCACTATCTTCTTAGAGAAGTATGTTCCTTAGTCCCAAGGAGCAGCGCAGGAAGTTTGAGCAGCTGCACCAGGGAGAGTTATCCGTTACTCAATACGAGATGAGATTTTCTGAGTTGGCTAGGCATGCTTCTGAGATTATCCCTACCGATAAGAAGATGGTGAGGAGGTTCGCTGATGGTCTTTCTTATCAGCTTCAGTTGTTTATGACTCGAGAGAGTGTATCGGGTGCTTCATTTGAGCCGGTTGTTGACATAGCTCGAGACATTGAGTGTGTTCGCCACCAGGAGTGGGAGGCCAAGAGGCCTCGTGGTTCGGGAAGCTCCAGTAGTGCTCCCTTCAGGGGACATGTTCAGCAGGGTAGGGGCCATCCATTCAGGCCACCTCAGTCAGGCCGCCCAGCTTATAGCGGTGCATCTTCGGGGCAGCGTCCCCGTGGTTTTCAGTCAGGTCTTACTTCTTTTGGTGCCCTCCCAGCTCAGAGTGGAGCTCGAGCACCTCCAGTTCAGGGTTCATCTATACAAGAGTCTTCCAGTGGTCGTGCAGGTGCTAGGGGTTTCTGTCAGTCCCCGCCTCTAGCTCCGGGTAGTTGTTTTGAGTGTGGAGAGATCGGTCACGTGAGGAGGCAGTTACCCCTCCGTTCCAGTAGATCTTCTCAGCAGAGGGGCCAGCCCTCGACTTCAGCCCTAGTCACTTGACCGCCCGCCCAGTCAGCCAGGGGTGGTGGTCAGTCAGCCAGAGGCCGCCCTAGAGGGGGAGGTCAGGCTCGTATGTATGCATTTCCAGGCCGGATTCTATGGCCTTAGATGCCGTGATTGCAGGTATTATTTCAGTCTGTTTCCGTGATCCCTTGGCTTTATTTGACCCTGGTTCCTCATATTCCTACGTTTCTTCATATTTTGCCGGTTTTCTAGATATGCCCCGTGAGTCTCTAGTCACCTCTGTTCATGTGTCGGTCGTGCACTATATCTATTGAGGGTTTGGAGACCCGAGTGGACCTACCGTTGCTCAGCATGATCAATTTTGACGTGATATTGGGCATGGATTGGTTATCTCCGTGCCATGTTGTTCTTGATTGTCACGCTAAGACCGTGACCTTAGCTATGCCGGGGTGTCCGAGGATTGAGCGGAGAGGTTCTTCTGAGTATATGCCTAGTAGGGTGATTTCTTACCTGAAGGCTCAGCGCATGGTGGAGAAGGGGTGTTTATCTTATTTGGCGTTTGTGAGGGATGTCGACGGTGAGACTCCCGCTATTGATTCAGTCCCTGTGGTCCGTGATATTTTGGATGTGTTTCCTGCCGACCTACCAGGCATGCCACTTGACAGGGATATTTATTTTGGTATTGATCTGGTGCCAGGCACTCAGCCTATTCCTATTCCACCATATCGTATGGCACCAGCGGAGCTAAAGGAATTGAAGGAGCTGCTTCAGGAGCTCCTGGATAAGGGGTTCATTCGGCCTAGCGTGTCACCTTGGGGTGCACTGGTGTTGTTTGTTAAGAAGAAAGATGGGTCCATGCGTATGTGTATTGATTATCGGCAGTTGAATAGGGTTACGGTGAAGAACCGGTATCCCTTGCCCCGTATTGATGATTTGTTTGACCAGCTTCAGGGAGCCAGAGTGTTTTCCAAGATTGATTTGAGATCTGGGTACCATCAGTTGAGGTTCAGGATTCTGACATTCCGAAGACTGCATTCAGGACAACGTATGGTCATTATGAGTTCTTGGTTATGTCATTTGGGTTGACCAATGCCCCAGCTTCGTTCATGCAATTGATGAACAACGTGTTTTAGTCTTATCTTTATTCCTTCGTCATTGGGTTCATTGATGACATCCTGGTTTATTCTCGTAGCTAGGAAGACCATGCTCAGCATTTGAGAGTTGTGTTGCAGAGATTGAAGGAGAAGAGGCTTTATGCAAAATTCTCCAAGTGTGAGTTTTGGCTGGGATCGGTAGCTTTCTTGGGGCACGTGGTGTCTAGTGAGGGGATTCAGGTTGATCCGAAGAAGATAGAGGCAGTGCAGAGTTGGCCCAGACCGTCCTCAGCTATAGATATTAGGAGTTCCCTTGGTTTAGCGGGATATTACCGTCGCTTTGTGGAGGGATTCTCTTCGATTGCTTCGCCTTTGACCAGATTGACCCAGAAGGGTGCCCTATTCAGATGGTCTGATGAGTGTAAGGAGAGATTTTAGAAGCTCAAGTCAGCATTGACTACAACTCTAGTATTTTTTCCTGTTAGTTCGGGTTCTTACACAATTTATTGTGATGCTTCTAGAGTTGGCTTGGGAGCGGTATTGATGCATAACGATAGGGTGATTGCCTACGCGTCTAGACAATTGAAATTGCACTAGAAGAACTATCCAGTGCATGATCTCGAGTTAGCAGCCATTGTTCATGCCTTGAAGATTTGGCGGCATTATTTGTATGGAGTGCAGTGTGAGATTTTCACTGATCACTGCACTTTACAGTATCTGTTAAGGCAGAAGGACTTGAATTTGCGTCAGAGGAGATGGTTAGAGATCTTCAATGATTATGATCTCACTATCTTATATCATCTGGGGAAGGCCAATGTAGTGGCTGATGCCTTGAGTCGTAGAGTAGAGAGTTTGGGGAGTTTAGCTTACCTCCCAGTAGCAGAGCGTCCATTAGCTCTTGATGTTCAGGACTTAGCAGGTCATTTGGTGAGATTGGATTTATCAGAGCCTCCGAGTGTGTTGGCTTGGGTAGCCTCCAGGTCTTCTCTCTGTGATCAGATTAGAGCATGCCAGTATGATGATCCACATTTGCTTATTCTTCAGGACAGGGTACGTCGCGGTGATGCCAGGGATGTAATTATTGGTGATGATGGGGTCATGAGGATGCAGGGCCAGATTTGCGTGCCCAATGTAGATGGGCTTTGAGATTTGATTCTAGCAGAGGCTAATAGTTCGCGGTATTCCATCTATCCGGGTGCCGCGAAGATGCATCATGATTTGAGGCAGCATTATTGGTGGAGGAGAATGAAGAAGGATGTCGTGGAGTTTGTTGCTCGGTGTCTCAACTGTCAGCAGGTTAAGTATGAGCACCAGAGACCTGGTGGATTGCTTCAGAGGTTTGATATCCCGGAGTGGAAGTGGGAATGGATCACCATGGACTTCGTAGTTGGGCTCCCACGGACTTCGAGGAGATTTGATGCTATATGGGTTATTGTGGATCTGTTGACCAAGTACGTGCACTTCATTCCTGTTGGTACTACGTATTCATCGGAGAGGTTAGCTGAGATTTATATTAGGGAGATTTTCCGTTTGCATGGGGTTCCAGTTTCTACCATTTCCGACAGAGGAACTCAGTTCACATCTCAGTTTTAGAGAGCCGTACAGAGAGAGGTGGGTACTCAGGTTGAGTTGAGCACAGCATTTCATCCTCAGAACAACGGGAAGTCGGAGCGTACCATTCAGATTTTGGAGGACATGTTGCGTTCTTGTGTGATTGACTTTGGTGGTTTATGGGATCAGTGTCTGCCATTAGCGGAGTTTGATATAATAACAGCTATCAGTCGAGTATTCAGATGGCCCCGTATGAGGCTTTGTATGGTAGGAGGTGTAGGTATCCGGTTGGTGGGTTTGAGCCGGGCGAGGCTAGGCTATTGGGAACAGACTTGGTTCAGGATGCTTTGAGTAAGGCAAAGTTGATTCAGGAGCGGCTGCGCACAGCGCAATCTAGGTAGAAGAGTTATGCGGACCGGAAGGTCCGGGATGTGTCTTTCATGGTTGGGGATAAGGTGTTGTTGAAGGTGTCACCCATGAAGGGTGTTATGATATTCGGGAAGAGAGGGAAGCTGTGTCCCAGGTTCATTGGGCCATTTTAGGTACTTCAGAGGATTGGGGAGGTGGTTTATTGGCTTGCTATGCCTCCCAGTTCATCGAGTATTCATCCAGTATTCCATGTTTCGATGCTCCGGAAGTATATTGGTGACCCTTCCCATGTTTTGGACTTCATCGCGGTTCAACTCGAGGGTGATATGTCATATGAGGTAGAGCCAGTGGCTATTTTGCGTCGTCAGGTCAGGAAGCTGAGGTCCAAGGATATAGCTTCAGTGAAGGTTCACTGGAGAGGGCAACCAGTTGACGATGCCACCTGGGAGACCGAGCGGGAGGTACGGGACAAATATCCTCACTTATTCGAGGCTCCAGGTATGTTTCTAGACCCGTTCGAGGACTAACGTTTGTCTAAGAGGGGGAGGATGTAACGACCCGACCGGTCGTTCCGTGAGATGTACCCCATTTCCCCTGTTTTTGCATTTGTCATGTATCACCGACTTATTTATGATGTATTGGGCCAATTGGATTGGGTCTGGAGTGGTTATAATGAGATTTTAGGCATTTAGTCTTTTAAAGTAGCCTAATAGTTGAGAAAAACAATTGAGAGTTGACTTATTGGTAAACGACCTCGGAATGTGGAATTTATGGCTCGAATAGTTTCATTAGGTAATTTGGGACTTACGAGTATGTTCGGAATTTTTTGTGATGTCCGGTGTAGAATAAGGCTTGAATTGGCGAAAGTTAGTTTTTGGCGATTTCCAGTTGGTAGTGGAAATTAGGCTATCGATGTCGGAATGGAATTCCGAAAGTTGGAACAGGTCCGTAATGTCATTTTGGATATGTCTGCAAAATTTCAGATTAATCGGAGGTGTTTTGGTTGGTTTCGACGTAGTTGGTGAATTTTTGATGTTTCAAAGTTCTTAGGCTTGAATTTGATGTAAATTTGGTGTTTTAGTGTTGTTTTTGGTGTTCCGAAGGTTCGACTAAATTTGAATGATGTTATGGGATAAGTTGGCATGTTTGGTTGGGGCCCTGAGGGGCTCGGGATTGATTCGGATGGTTGATGGGAAGTTGGACTGGGTTTTGAAATCATTTGTTGTGCTGCTGCTGGTGTTTTCGCACCCGCGAAAGTGGAGTCGTTGGTGCGATCACGCAAGTGCGGTAGAGGCAGTAGCAGGCGCGAGAATTTGCTGGGCAAAGAGAGGTTTGCAGGTGCGAGGGGATTGTCGCACCTACGAGGTCGCTGGTGCGGAAGCTGCATCGCACCTGCTATGCCGCAGGTGCGGAGAAATGATTGCAGGTGCGGAAATGTCTGGGCAGAATAGTATAAAAGGACCCCCTCCGCGAAATTTATTAAATTTACATCAATTTGCATGCGGGGGAGTCCATTGAAGAGGGTTTTGAGAGGAGATTTCTAGATTCTTCAACTAAGGTGAGTTCTTTGATTTGTTAATCCCGTTCGTATGCTATTTTATTGAGATTAGGCTTGAAAGTTTAAGGTTTCGGGTAAGAAAAGTTGGAAAAAAATGGGAGGAAAGGAATTGATTTTCTTTTGAGGATTTGAGCGAGCAATTGTGGTCTGATTTTGGTGTTCATGGTATGTCTAGAATCATGAGAAGACGAGGGTTCTAATGATGTAAAAATTTTTGGATTCCGAGACGTGGGCCCAGTGCTCGGATTTGGCCGAATTTTGAGATTTTGTTTAATTTTGATGATTTTCGATTGGGTTGTGTTCCATGAGTATATTTTGATGATTTTAACTGGTTTTTGGCTAGATTCGGAGCAATCTGGTACCAATTTGAGGGGCAAAGGCATAGCGGACTAGTGTCGTGGCTCGGTAGAAGTAAGTAATGGTCTTAAATTTTGTCTTGAGGGTATGGAACCCCGAGCTACATGTTTTCTCACTGATTTTGGCATGGCGCACATGTTGGATAACGAACATGTGGCGCGTACTGATTTTTGGATTGGGCTAGTTCCTCTCCGCGACAACTAATGAGTTGCATATTTACTCAAAACCTTATGTTAAATTATGTTCTAAAGATTTGTGAAATATTTGGGCGATAAGCCATTTTTGGGGCCTCGTGCCGATCTGTTTAGACCCTTTTAGGGCTCTTTTTCTGCTGTTTTCCTCACTATTTGTTGATGACTTTAATCAGCATCATTACTGCTTTTCGAAATTCAACATGATTTACACTACTTTGAGATATAAACTGATGTTTTGGGTCGAGTACCCTACTTTACTGATTCGCCCGAGGAGCTTTTTGAGTGGTTCTGCTGAGTGTGGCCGAGGGCCAAGAGTGATGGTGAGGTACTAAGTGATTTATGCCATGATTTGGTTTGTTTATTATCACTTGGGCTGAAGGAGCCCCTCCGGAGTCTGTACACACCCCCAGTGAGCGCACCGAGTGCCGAGTGACGAGTGATTGGAAGGCCGAGTGACGAGTGATTGGGAGGAATGAGTGATTGTGAGGTGCTGAGGGATTGATTGCGGGTGATTGTGAGGTATGCCCAAGGGGCCGATTATGAGTGACTGTGAGGCATGTCCGAGGGGCTGATTATGATACATGTTTTGCCCGAGGGGCAACTTATGATTTTACTGCATTCATTTGCATACCAAATCCTTGTTTTAAAGTTACTACAAATGTTCATTTTTTAAGAACTTTTATGAATTTGATTTCCAAGGCATGATGATTTCGTATATTTATGTATACTATTGGAAAGTAAGGCTGTGTATATATTTATATATATACCGCAATAGAGCCGGATCGTGGGGATATAGAGGTAGTTGTTCAGCATTCGCATCATCTCTGCTTTCCCTTCCTATTGTATTTATTTTTGATTCGGAGTTTTGTATCTTAATACTTTATTTTGGCTTATTTCACTAGATGCTCATGACATGTTGGCTCTGGGTTTTGGGGGTGGCACTACTGTATATAAAATTTCCTATTATATTAAGAACTTTCTGTATATTTTTATGAATTGCTTGAAACTTAAATGGGATTCTCAAAAGAAATTGTGAACACGCGGTAGTCGGCTAGCCTAGTTCCTCGATAGGCGCCATCACGGCCGGTTAGGATTTGCGGTCGTAACAAATATACTTTCTCATCACTCTGCCGTGGCGTACGACCCGATCTCATAATATAATCATTCATCACTCTTCCGTGGCATACGGCCCGATCCCACAATATAGTAAATCATCACTCTGCCGTGGCGTACGGCCCGATCCCACAATATAATGAATCATCACGCTGTCGTGGCGTACGACCTGATCCCATCCTGAAATCTCAATCTCGCCGTGGCGTACGACCCGATACCATCTTGTAATCTATATCTCGCTGTGGAGTACGGCCCGATCCCATCCTATAATATGAATCTCGTCGTGGCGTACGGCCCGATCCCATCCTGTAATCTCAATCTCGCCGTGGCGTACGACCCGATCCCATCCTGTAATCTAAATCTCGTTGTGGCGTACGACCCGATCCCATAATATACTTTCTCATCACTCTACCGTGGCGTACAACCCGATCCCACAATATAATCAATCATCACTATGCCGTGGCGTACGGCCTGATCCCACAACATAGTAAATCATCACTCTGTTGTGGCGTACGATCTGATCCCACAATATAATTAATCATCACGCTGCCGTGGCGTACGGCCCGATCCCATATCGTAATTATTCTTATCACACTTAAATCAAGCCAAGAATCATATTGTTCACAGACAACAATAAAGTATCACACAAGAATACAAGTCATATTTAGGCTACAACAGGGAAAAATAATGAACATGTTGTGTCCTAACTACCCGGACGAAGTAGTAATAGACATTACATACAGACTCTCATCACTTGGTGCGTATGTAGCCCCCAAACAAGATCACATAGAAATCAAGGTTAACTAGAGGCACAATTTCCTTTTCACGAGGTTAGAAAGGAGACTCACCTCGATAAAAGCACTCATCGGGCCAAGGACCGGATCAAAAGATGCGCCCGAATCTCCGAACTACTCTTAACGGCTCAAAACTAGCCAAACATGGTATAATTAAGTAAGTTTCAGTCCCAAGAAGGAGAACTAACAAGAAATCCCAAAATTTAAGCATTCTTGACTATTCTTGAAATTTCGACCCCGGGCCCTCTCGCTCGGATTCTCGAAACTCACGAAGGAAACACTCACCCAAGGCCTAAGGATCATAATATACGTTTTTTACTTGATTTCATGGTATATTCACTGAAAATTCAAAGGTGATTACAAGTTCTGGGTTACTACCCAATTTCTTGAATTTTTGCACTAATTTGTGTAGTTAATTAGGCTAAGATACATGCATAAAACAAATTTATGGGTGGAAATTACTTACCTCAGAAGACCTGGTCGAAAGCTCTTTAAAATGGTGGGATTCGCATAAGGAAGAAGGTCAAAAATGAGAGAAATTGGTTAAAAACCCGTACTTAAACTCACTGCCTGAGCAGTGATCGCACCTGCAATGGCCGGGACCTCACCTGCGGTCTCGCATTTGTGAGAAAAACCTCGCACCTGCGGAATAGGTCTTGGGATCTGGGATCGCACCTGCGAAAGGAGAGACCGCACCGGCAGTCTCGCTCCTGCGAGAAATGCGACGCACCTGCGATGGTCGGCTAGGCCGCTGGTGATTGCATCTGCGATGCTGGGACCGCACTTCCGGTCTCGCACCTGCGATGCTAACAACCGCACATGCGGTCCCACCAGAGCAGGTGCACCAACAGCTGAGTTTGCTGGGTTTTAGCCTCGTTAGGTGCCTGGAAAGAACCTGGGCCCACTCGAGCCCTAATCCAAATATACCAACGAGTCCCAAAATATAATACGGGCTTGCTCGAGCCTTCGGAATACTCAAAACAATGCTAAAACTCGAAATCACACCCCAAACCTCAAGAACCAAACTTAGGAATTTTAAGTTTTCTACTTCGCTAAAAACGTGCCGAATTGACCTACACATCTCGGAACGACACCAAATTTCACAGGTTACTCACACCACATCTTACGAACTTGCCCGTGTGATCAAATCGCCAAAACAACATCATATACACCAAACTAAGCCTCAAAGTACATGAATCCCATCAAATTCCATAAAATATTGAGTATTCCATTTTTAAGTCCGAAACACTTCAACCGAAACCCGATTTCAACCAAACTTTACGAAAGGACCTAAACAATATATAAGACATGTTGCGGGCGCCGGAACAAAAATACGGTCCCGATACCATTACTTTCTAATCCGATTTCATTTTCAATTTCCATAAATATTTTCAGAAAACAATTTTACTCAAACATTCATTTCTCGGGCTTGGGACCTCGGAATTCGATTCCGGGCATACGCCCAAGTCCCATATTTTCCTACGGACCCTCCGGGACCGTCAAATCACGCATCCGGGTCCGTTTACCCAAAATGTTGACCGAAGTCAAATTTATTTCATATTTAAGCTGTCCGGCTACACGCTCGGACTGTGCACACAAATCGAGGCAGTTACAAATGAGGTTTTCAAGGTCTCGGGCGTGCGGGATGGGTAAGAACATAGGTGATGACCCCCTTTGGGTCGTCACAGAGAAGTAACAAGAAATTCCAAAATTTAAGCATTCTTGACTATTCTTGAAATTTCGACCCCGGGCCCGCTCGCTCGGATTCTCGAAACTCTCAAAGGAAACACTCACCCAAGGCTTAAGGATCATAAATATACGATTTTTACTTGATTTCATGGCCAATTCACAGAAAATTCTAAGGTGATTACAAGTTCTAGGTTACTACCCAATTTCTTGAATTTTTGCTCTAATTTGTGTAGTTAGTTACGCTAAGATACATGCATGAAACAAATTTATGGGTGGAAATTACTTACTCACAAGATCTGGTCGAAAGCTCTTAAAAATGGTGGAGCTCGCCTAAGGAAGAAGGTGAAAAATTAGAGAAATGGGTTTAAAACCCGTACTTAAACTCACTACCTGAACAGTGATCGCACCTGCGATGGCTGGGACCGCATCTGCGGTCTCGCATTTGCGAGAACAACCGCGCTCCTGCGAGAACTGCAATGCACCTGCGATGGCTGGTCAGGCCACTGGTGATCGCAAATGCGATGCCTGGGACCGCACTTGCGGTCTTGCACCTGCGATGCTGGGCAACCGCACTTGCGGTCACACTAGAGAAGGTGCACCAGTAGCTAAGTTTGCTGGTTTTTAGCCCCGATAGGTGCCCGGAAAGCACCTGGGCCCACATCCAAATATATCAGTGAGTCCCAAATCATAATAAGGACTCGCTTGAGCCTTCAGAACACTCAAAACAACACTAAAAATCGAAATCACACCCCAAACCTCAAGAACCAAACTTAGGAATTTTATGTTTTCTAACTTCGCTAACAACGTGCCGAACTGACTTATACATCTCGGAATGACACCAAATTTCACAGATTACTCACACAAAATCCTACAAACTTGCCCGTGCTATCAAATCGCCAAAACAAAATCATATACGCCAAACTAAGCCTCAAAGTACATGAATCCTATCAAGTTCCATAAATTATCACGAATTCCATTTTTTAAGTCCGAAACACTTCAAACGAAACTCGATTTCAACCAAACTTTACAGAAAATACCTAAACCATATATAAGACCTATACCGGACACCGGAACCAAAAATACTGGCCCGATACCATCTCTTTCTAATCCGATTTCATTTTGAATATCCTTAAATATTTTCAGAAATCAATTTTACTCAAAAATTCATTTCTCGGGCTTGGGACCTCGGAATTTGATTCCAGGCATACGCCCAAGTCCCATATTTTCCTACGGAATCAAAATGTTGACCGAAGTCAAATTTATTCATTTTAATATCAATTCATGGCATTTATTTTTTCACAGAATTTCATATTTAAGCTGTCCGGCTACGCGCTCGGACTGTGCATGCAAATCGAGGCAATTAAAAATAAGGTTTTTAAGGCCTCGAGAGTGCGAGATGGTAGTAACATAGGTGATGACCCATTGGTTCGTCACATTCTCCACCTCTAAAACAATCATTCGTCCTCAAACGGATAGAAGAAAGAAGTACCTGAGTCGGGAAATAGATGAGGGTAACGGCTCCGCATATCAGACTCGGACTCCCAGGCCGATGCCTCAGGAGGCTGACCCCTCCACTGAACACGAACATAAGGGAAACTCTTGGATTTCAACTGACTAATCTGCTGGTCTAGAATGGCTACCGGCTCCTCCTCATTAGATAAGTCCTTGTCCAACTGGATAGTGCTGAAATCTAACATGTGGGCTGGATCGCCGTGATACCTTCGAAGCATGGAAACCTGAAAGACTGGACGTACGACTGATAAGCTAGGTTGAAATGCAAGTATATAGGTCACCTCTCCCACTCGAACAAGGATCTCAAACGGACCAATGAATCTAGGTCTAAGCTTGCCCTTCTCCCCAAATCTCATCACGCCCTTCATAGATGACACTCGGAGAAATACTCACTCACCAACCATGAAAGCCACATCTCGAACCTTGCGATCTGCATAACTCTTTTTCCTGGACTGAGCTGTACGAAGCATATCCTGAATGATCCTGACATTTTCCAAGGCCTCCTAAACCAAATCTGTACCCAACAATCGAGCCTCTCCCGGCTCAAACCATCCAACCGGAGATCGAAACCGCCTACCATATAAAGCCTCACAAGGAGCCATCTGGATACTCGATTGGTAGCTATTGTTGTAGGCAAACTCTGCTAGAGGCAGGAACTGATCCCATGATCCTCCAAAGTCAATAACACAAGCTCGGAGCATGTCCTCCAATATCTGAATAGTCCTCTCGGACTACCCATCCATCTGAGGATGAAATGCTGTGCTCAACTCCACCTGGGTGCCTAACTCTTGCTGAACTGCTCCCCAGAAACGCGAGGTAAACTGCGTGCCCCGGTCCGAAATGATAGATACCGGCATACCATGAAGGCGAACAATATCCCGGATATAGATCTTAGCTAACCTCTCTGATGAATAGGAGACTGCCACAGGAATGAAATGCGCTGACTTGTCAGCCTATCAATAATGATCCAAACTGCATCGAACTTCTTCCGGTTCAACGGGAGTCCAGTAACGAAATCCATAGCAATGCGCTCCTATTTCCACTCAGGAATGGGCATCTGCTGAAGTAGGCCTCCTGGCCTCTGGTGCTCATACTTAACCTGCTGGCAATTGAGGCACCTAGTCACATATTCCACAATGTTATTCTTCATTCGCCTCCACCATAAATGTTGCTTCAAATCACGATACATCTTCGTAGCACCAGGGTGAATAGAACATTGAGAATTGAGCGCCTCCCCTAGAATCCTCTCCCTCAGACCATCAACATTAGGAACACATAAGCGACCCTGAAGTCTCAGAACACCATCCTCGCCAATAGTAACCTCCTTGGCCCTACCCTGAACCACTGTTTCCCGAAGCTCTGTCAAGCACGGATCATAGAACTATCAGGCCTTAATCTCCCCCAATAATGAAGGCTGAGCAACCACATGAGCTAGGACTTTCCGAGGCTCTGAAAGGTCCAATATCACCAACCGATTGGCCAGAGACTGAATATCCAAGGCTAATGGTCTCCCCTCCACTCCAATGTAGGCCAAACTACCTATACTAGTTTCCCGCCTGCTCAAAGCATCCCCTACTACATTTGCCTTGCCCGGGTAATATAGAATAGTGAGATCATAGTCCTTTAACAACTCAAGCCACCTCCGCTGTCCCAAATTAAGGTCCCTCTGCTTAAGTAAATATTGCAAACTGTGATGGTCAGTGTAGACCTCACAAGATACACCATACAAGTAATGTCGCCAAATCTTCAAAGCATGACCAATCGCTGCTAACTCCAAATTGTGCACATGATAATTCTTTTCATGAATCTTCAGCTGGCGCGAAGCATAAACAATAACCCTGCCATCCTGCATCAGTACACATCCGATCCCGATACAAGAAGCGTCACAATATACCGTATACATCCCTGACTCAGAAGGCAATGATAGCACCGGGGCTGAGGTCAATGCTGACTTGAGCTTCTGAAAGCTCGCCTCACAATCGTCGGACCATCGAAACAAGGCATTCTTCTGAGTCAATAGAATCAATGGAGCGGAAATAGAAGAGAATCCCTCCACGAACCGACAGTAGTAGTCGGCTAAACCCAGAAAACTCCTAATTTCTGAAGCAGAAGTAGGATGTGGCCAACTCTGAACTGCCTCAATCTTCTGCGGATCAACCTTGATACCTTCACCGGACACCACATGCCCCAATAACACCACCGACTCCAACCAGAACTCACACTTGGAGAACTTAGCATATAACTTATGTTCTCGCAAGGTCTGAAGCACTACCCTCCAATGCTGCTCGTGATCACCCGGGCTCTGTTAGCAGATCAATATATCATCAATGAAAACAATAATGAAGGAGTAAATATACAACCTGAATACCCTATTCATCAAGTCCATAAATGTTGCTGGGGCATTAGTAAAGCCAAAGGACATCACTAAGAACTGATAATGGCTGTATCATGGTACGAAATGCAGTCCTCGGAACATCGGCGGCCCGAATCTTCAACTGGTGATAACCTGACCTCAAATAAATCTTAGAGAACACTCGAGCACCCTGTAGCTGATCAAATAAGTCATCAATGCGCAGTAGAGGATACTTGTTCTTGATGGTCACCTTATTCAACTAGCGATAGTCAATACACATCCGCATAGACCCATCCTTCTTATTCACAAATAAGAGTGGAGCACCCCACAACGACACATTTGGCCTGATAAATCCCTTGGCCAACAACTCCTCAAGCTATTCCTTCAACTATTTTAGCTCCTTAGGAGCCATACGATAAGGAGGGATAGAAATAGGTTGAGTATCTGGAGCCAAATCAATGCAGAAATCTATATCTCGATCCAGAGGCATGCCTGGAAGGTCTGAAGGAAACACATCTGGATATTATCGAACAACAAGCACTGAGTCGATGGTAGGAGACTCGGTGGTGGTGTACCGCACATAAGCAAGATAAGACAGACACCCTTTCTCGACCATATGCCGAGCTTTCATGAAGGAAATGACCCGGCTGAAGGTACTAACTGAAGAACCCTTCCATTCTAACCTAGGTGACTCAGACATGGCTAAAGTAACTGACTTGGCATGGAAATCGAGTACAAAATGATAAAGAGATAGCCAATCCATTCCCAAAATAACCTCGAAATCGACCATATCAAGCAACAACAGGTCGGCTATGGTGTCAAGCCCACAAAAGGTAATCACAGAAGACCGGTAGACCCGGTCTACCACTACAGAGTCACCCATAGGAGTGGATACATACAAGGGAGAACCCAAAGACTCACCAATAACATCCAAAGAATGGGCAAATGATGCTGAAACATATGAATATGTAGACCCTGGATCAAATAGCGCTGACGCCTCTTTGCCACAGACTGAAATAATACCCATAATCACAGCGTCTGGCGGGAATATCATAAAATATGGCTGGAGCACCTGATGATTGAGCTCCCCCAAGACAAGCTGGAGCTGAATGACCCCCTCCTGACTTGCCTCCCCCTCTAGGACGGCCCCTACCAACCTGACCCCCACCCCTAGGTGGTCGTGCTACTGGTGCTGCAGGCCTAGGATGGTGACTATGTTGTACGACCTTGCCCCGATATCTGGGACACTGCCTGATCATATGGTCCAGCTCCCCACACTCAAAACAACCTCTACGTGCCGTTGTCTGCTGCCCTAAAGAAGAATAATCCTGAATGGATGGGGGACGATAGGAATCATCTGGCATGGCACTAAAATAGGAACAGGAGGATCCTCAACAGCTGGGGAAACTGCTGGGTGCACCCTGGATAGCTTGAGGATGATAAGAACGCTCTGGCATAGCACTAAGCTGGGGCCTGACTGGATCAATCCCAGGAGTCAGTAAAGGTGCTGAATAGGAAGGCCTGCTGAACTGACTACCTCCGAACTGACCCCTGCCCCTGGCTGGAGCACCCCTGAAGTCACCTGTAAACCTGGCCCTCTTTCCCTGCTGACCCTGCTGAACTTGCTCCCTGCTCTTCACACGGTAACCCTCGATACGTCGAGCTATCTCGACTACGAGCTGATATGGGGTACCCATCTCTACCTCTCTGGCCATGGAGGTCCGAATGCCCGGATGTAAGCCTGCCACAAACCGTCGAAGCCTCTCTATATATGTGGGCAATATCATGAGAGCATGGCGAGATATCTCTGAAAACCTCGCCTCATAAGCTGTCACAGACATCTGTCCCTGCTCTAACCTCTCGATTTGACCCCCAATATCCTCCCTCTCAGACGGTGGAATGTATCTATCCAAGAATAGCTGGGTGAACTGATTCCAAGTTACAGGAGAAGAGTCTGTTGACCTGCTAAGAACATATGACTGCCACCAGCTGCGAGCTCTGCCCTCAAGCTAAAATGTGGTAAAGTCCACCCCATGTGACTCCAATATCCTCAATTGTACACCTATCAATAAAATCTTGCGCATCCTCACCTCGCTCACCCCCGAAGGTCGGCGGGCGATGTCGGGTCCATCTATCAAGCATCTTTTGCTGGTCCCCTTCTGCAACTGGCCTGGGCTCTGGTACTGCCACCCCAGGCTGAACCTTGATCACGGGTGGAATATCTCGGGTACGCTGTGCTTCTGTTGTTGCCCCTGTAGCCTGAGCGGTAGGGATCTGAACTCCCCATCCTGCCTAAGAAGTAGCAGGATTTGATGGAAGTATACCTGCCTGTGACATGGTATCCATAAATCTCAACATGCGGCCCATGACCTCTTGGAAGCCCGGCGCTGTCATAAAATCAACTGGTGCTGGATCTACTGGAGGAAGCTCATCCTGCTCCTCAATATATAGATCCTCAATCGGTGCAACCGGTGTAACTCTCGGATGCCCTCGTCCCCTACCACGGGTAGGTGCTCTACCTCTGCCCCTACCACGGCCTCGAGCGGCGGGGGCGGCGCCCTCTCCCGGGTCAGGCACATGAGATGCAAGTGTCCTCACCATTTGTGAGAGAATAGAAACATGAATTCAGTAAGTCATAGACTGCACGATAGAGTAAGAACAAATAGAGGTTTCCTAACATCCTGTAGCCTCCTGAAGATAAGTACAGACATCTCCGTACTGATCCGCAAGACTCTACTGGTTTTGCCCGGGACTCGTGAGACTTACGTGAACCTAGTGCTCTAATACCACATTTTCACGACCCAATTTACCACACGGGTCATGATGGGGCCCAACGACAGGGTTAGGCAAGCCAACATAAATCCTACCAAGTGCTACTCTTCCCATGTGATTAATTAATCCAGCTTTTACTAGTTTTAAGCATTTTCTTACATGATACAAGCCAGTGACGTGAAAATAAGGCATCTAATACGTGAGTCAAAGGATGAACATATGTGTGAGAATGCAGCTAGAACCGAAAGTGTACGCACGGGTGTGCCAGGAACTAGTGTCACGAGTGTCGCGGGTAACTAACAGAAATACATCAGAATACATAAATATATACAACCCCATAGTCTGAATGAAATAGACAGGGAAAATAACAAAAGGAAACTCCAAGGTGCTGCCGGAAATCACCAGGAAGAGCAACTCACCGTGAAGTATAACTAGCCCCGGTCAATATCTGGCACCGGACTGATGATCAGACGTGCCAACCTCTGGACCTATACAGTCAAGTACAGAAGAAAAGAAAGTGCAGCATGAGTACATACATAAATATGTACCCAGTGAGTATCTCGCCTAATCTCAAAGAAGTAATGATGAGAGGTCAACTCGATACTCACTAAGGTCCAACAATAATAATGTAAGACATGATATAAGGAAAACAGTAGGCATGTAACAGAGTACAATAAATAAGAAGAACTCACGGAGTTTCCAAATAAGCACTAAAACAATAACAACTCCCTTTTTATTCTTCCTCAAAACCGTCATCATATCATAAGTCGGGAAACAGTACCGAGCAGACATACGCGCATAAGTGTAAGACATTTGGCTGGAGTCATACGAGAGATTAGTTATGCACTGCCGGGGATCGACTGACCTGTACCAAGAGTGCATGCTCGTCGTGTAACCATATCAAGAGTACCTATGCACTCTCGGGGATCGACCAGCCCGTACCAAGAGTGCATGCTTACCAAATCATAAGGTAGAATAGATATGCACTGCCGGGGATCGACCGACACGTACCAAGAGTATATGCTTACCAATAATCTAGCCTACGCACTGCCGGGATTGACCGGCCCGTACCAAGAGTGCGTTTAATAGGAAATTATGTAATATCATGGTATAACTTCGTCCATACACTTTCGGGGATCGACCGGCCCGATCCAAGAGTGCACTAATAATTCGCCGTGGCGTACGACCCGCTCCCATAAAAGTGAAGGAAACTTACATATCGCTCGCGGAGTGTAAATTGCAAAGAGACAATATGCGTATATCAAGTATCAAGCCTACTTCACATATTGAACTTTTCCAATTATTTAATCACATGGGATACTCAAGGAAACAATGCTATATCCAAGCAAGAACGTATAACAGGTAAATCATTTCAAAGCAGAATACAAGGAATGCTGTGGTCCTAGACTACCCGGACATAATAGGCGTAGTCGCTACGTGCGGACTCTCACCACGTGGTACGCAAGTAGGCCCCAAAACAATACATGCAACACATAGAATAAATATGGGGACATTTCCCTCTTACAAGGTTACAAAGGAAACTCACCTCGATAAAAGCAATCCTCGGGCCAAGGACCGCATCAAAAGATGCGCCCGAATCTCCGAAACTACTCTTGATGGCTCACAACTATCCAAACATACTATAATTAAGTCGTTTTCAGTCCCAAGAAGGAGAACTAACAAGAAATCCAAAAATTTAAGCATTCTTGACGATTCTTGAAATTTCAACCCCGGGCCTGCTCGCTCGGATTCTCGAAACTCTCAAAGGAAACACTCACCCAACGGCTAAGGATCATAACTATATGATTTTTATTTGATTTCATGGCCAATTCATAGAAAATTCTTAGGTGATTACAAGTTCTAGGTTACCACCCAATTTCTTGAATTTTTGCACCAATTTGTGTAGTTAATTAGGCTAAGATAAATGCATGAAACAAATTTATGGGTGGAAATAACTTACCTCACAAGTCCTGGTCGAAAGCTCTTAAAAATGGTGGAATTCGCCTAAGGAAAAAGGTGAAAAATTAGAGAAATGGGGTTAAATCCAGTACTTAAACTCACTGCCTGAACAATGATCGCACCTGCGATGGTTGGGACCGCACCTACAGTCTCGCATTTGCGAGAAAAACCTTGCACCTGCGGAATTGGGCTGGGGGGTCTTGGATAGCACCTGCGAAAGGGGAGACCGCACCTGCGGTCTCACTCCTGCGAGAAATGCGACGCACCTGCGATGGCTGGCCAGGACACTGGTGATCGCACCTGTGATGCCTGGGATCGCACTTGCGGTCTCGCACCTGCGATGCTGGTCAACCGCATCTGCGGTCACACCAGAGCAGATGGACCAGCAGTTGAGTTTGTTGGTTTTTAGCCCCGATAAGTGCTCGGAAGGCACCTGGGCCCACCCGAGCCCTAATCCAAATATACCAAGGAGTCCCAAATCATAATACAGACTCACTCGAGCCTTCGGAACACTCAAAAATAATTTTACTCAAAAATTCATTTCTCGGGCTGGGATCTCGGAATTCGATTTCGGGCATACGCCCAAGTCTCATATTTTTCTACGGGCCCTCCAGGACCGTCAAATCACGGGTCCGGGTCCGTTTACCCAAAATGTTGACCGAAGTCAAATTTATTCATTTTAATATCAATTCGTGGAATTTTTTTTCCATAGAATTTCATATTTAAGCTGTCCTTCTACACGCCCGAACTGTGCACGCAAATTGAGGAAATTAAAAATAAGGTTTTCAAGGCCTCGGGAGTGCGGGATGGGTAATAACATAGGTGATGACCCCTTTGGGTCGTCAGAGTACCTCAATCTCAGAACCTAGTTCGAGAAACCATAACAAAATTCCTTTATATTTTAGTAAAGCTTAGATTCGTTCATGGTCTAAATGAGAGGAGTTAGTTATTCAACATAGATATGAGATCTTTAGTCGGACATAGTCGTGGCTTGGAGAGACAGAGATCAAAAATGAAAAGAAAGAAAATACCTTATTCGGATGGTCGTTACCACAGTCCAAAGCATGGAAGAACTGACCGGATGTTTATTTAAAGACAGAGATCAGAACAGAGCTTACAAAGAAAGCTATAAGAAAACTAGAGAGAGGATGATTTTCTTTTCTGATCTTTTCTGATTCCTCTAACAAACGAAAGACTATCCTATTTATAGAAAAATAAAAAAACATAAGGTATCAATGTACTGTAGTTATGGGTCCCATCTGTCCCCTTTAAATAGTGTATATACTATTGATCCACAGTGTATCTACTGTTGCAGTATTATCTTTCATCCTTTTGAGGAAATCTTCCTTATTTTTCTATTTCTTTCATCCTTTTGAGGAAATCTTCTGCCTTTTTCAGGCCGTCTTCTGATCATGACGTCCTTGCATGCTGATCTTCCTGTATATCTTCAGGGGCATCATCGTTGGTTTCAATCCTCATGGAGGTGTCAGATTTTTCGTATTGATTGAGGTTCTGTAATAGACTTTTCCTGACTCCTATGTAGCTATTTATCATAGCTTCTTTATCTCCATCTTGAATAGAGATTCTCCTGGCAATGTGCCCAACCGAGCTATCTGTGATTATCTCCTTTTGTGGAGAATTGTTGTATTCCTTGATTTTATTATTGATAAAATCTATTAGTTCCTGACTGTATAACTGTTTTGTCTTGGGATATTTCTTCATTAGTTTATCCCAGAAGTTGTTGTAAAAGATCTTTTATAAGCAATGGATTTGTTCTTCTTTGAATCCCACTTAGGGGGTCCATTTATGGATCCATGGGATTGAGAATTCAATGAAGAAGTATATCTGGTCTATTTTGTCCAGCCAACAGATATGATCTGTGTTGTATAATTCGCTAAGATCCGTGGAAACTTTAACCAATTCTTTGTATAACTTCAAAAATGGATCCGGAAGAATTTGTACAGTCGGTCCATGGTATGACCACCAGTTTAGAAACCAATCAGGAATTGGTCCTGAAAATATCTTTGCACAAATTTTTATAAACCAGGTATGCTTATGTTTCATTATTATAATAGAGAACTTTGTGGAAGGCATTAATATAATCCCAGTAAGTGAAACTCATAGGAGCCTTATTTAGGCTTATCTGCCTTTCTTCCATAGTAGACATACCCCATTCTTCGATGGAAATGATTTTTTTAACAATCATTTTAGAGAAGTAATAAACATTCTCACTTGTGTTGTATCCTGAGAAGTGCTGAAATTCAACACTACCTGTATTTATCAAAATGCTTTCGTAATATAATCGGGTTTTGTATGACTCACCGGGAAAATATAATCCATTAATTAAACATTGCTGGAATATCTTCTAGGGTTCTTCTTTTTCTAAATTTCAGAGTTTTCCAAAAGAAAATTTATTTCTTTTTTTGCTACCTTTTCAAAAGATTTGATATAATCAATATCTTCTTTAGCTATCGAATCAAAAGTATCACTTTGCTTTTGGGATAGGTATTCCTTTAGCTGAGCATATAATGGGCTGTTTTCTGGAATATCATCTAGATGTACCGATGAAGTTTGAGAGGTTTTGGAGCTTGAGTTTATCAAACTCATTCCTCCCCTCTGTAGTAGGACGTTATAAGAGGATCCTTATGATGATCCTGCTGACAACGAGACTGATGATGTTTTTCCCCTTCGTCGCGGGCTATTTCCCTTTCCTCTTCCTTTGGCTTGAATCCAAGGTGGATCCATCCCGCATATATAACAATTAATTATCATTTAATCAGAGAAACAAGAGTCTAACAATAATAATCATCATCTGGTTAATAATGAAGTGAAATATGAGAGAAATCTTCTCTGAAGATTTTATCCATAATTTTGTTCAGAATAAGATACTTTAGATCTCTTGGTAAGGAGGCTAGAACCCTCGGGATGATAGTAAGAGTCTCGTTATCTAGAAAAATTTGAAATATCGGTATTATTGGATATATTCTCTAGATATGAAGTAAGGTAAAGAGTTATCAACTCCCTTCTTATACTGAATTTCGAAGTCGAAAGGGGCTAATTGAGCTTGCCACCTTGCAAATATGAGTTTCGACACGTCATGTTTAAAATCTTTATCAAACATAAACTTTACTGACCGTGTGTCAGTTTTTATCAAATATTTTTGATTGTATAAATCGTCTTGAAATTTTAAGACGCATTTGACTATAGTCAGCATTTCATGTGCTACCGTTGCATATTTCTTCTGTTCTTTATTCCATTTTCTTGAGTGAAACCTGATAAAATAATCATGTTTATCATGAGGATTAACCTATTTAAGGATCCCTCCATAACCAATATTAGACGCATCCGTTTCAATAATTTTTTTCCAAGCAGGATTGGCGAGGGTTAAGCATGGTAAGACTTGGGCATATTGCCCCCAACTGCAAATTACACAACTTGCAAACTTTAGATCTCGACGAAGAAACCTACGAAAAGGTTTACGGAATGTTATACACTTCAGGTTCCGACCACGATTACGGATCGGATTTAGGTTGTAATACTGAACTACCGAATGAGTTTTTTGATATTAATGATCAAACTAATATTTGTAATACTTGTCAGGGTCAAGATTGCAATTCCGAAGACGACGAAATTTATAAACTTCAATCGCAGTTTCAAGATCTTAATATGAGTACTATCACCTCTGATAACGTGATTAAACTTTTAAAAGAAGTTACTGATAGTAAGCTTCATGAAAAGATTATTAATCTAGCTACTTCTAATGAACCTAGCGCAAGTTCTTCTAAACCCTTTTTGTCACACCCCGAAATCCCACCATCGGGCCTTGATGGCGTCTAACGTTGAACCCTCTAGACAAGCCAACGTGTACAGTTAAACTAACATGCTAACATTGAATTAACAGAATAAGCTAATAACAGTTCACAACTTAACAGCGGAAATAAATATAGTTTCAAAACTAAGTAAAGACAACATAATACAACAACACATTAATTTCCCAAATCCTGGAGTCATAAACTCACGAACTGTCTATAAGAGTGCTAAATACAAAATTTGAAAGTAAACACATGATTGTCTCTAAAAACTAGAGGAAAACGAGATAGAAACGAAGAACTAGGCGTATGAGAGACGCCAAGGCGCACGAACGCCAGCAGGTATACCTTGAAGCCTCTAGGATGAGCTGAAAGACACTCCCACTAATGATGCCCACGGGGTCCGGCTGCGTAATCTGCACAACATAAAGAAGTGCAGGTGTAGCATCAGTACAACCGACCCCATGTACTGAGTATATGCCGAGCCTAACCTCGGCGAAGTAGTGACGAGGCTAGGACACGACAACAAAATGTACCTGTGCAGTTCAATAGTATAGAAGAAACTAAACAAGAAGACAATTACGGGGAAGGACATGATAGGGGTAAGAGATAGCAAATACTGAAATGACGGAAACGAAAACAACAGTCTAAAATATCTGAAAATAATAACGGGAATTGACAACACAAAATAAAAAGTGAAAATATACGGTACATCATGTCCCCTCGTGCATAATAATATAGAACATGACACAGAATGTCCCCTCGTGCATAAACAACATAAACATGGCATGGAATGTCCCCTCGTGCATAATAATATAGAACATGACACAGAATGTCCCCTCGTGCATAAACAACATAAACATGGCATGGAATGTCCCCTCGTGCATAATAATATAAGATATGGCACAGAATGTCCCCTCGTGTATAATAATATAAAAAACGGCACGGAATGTCCCCTCGTGCATAAACAATATAAACATGGCACGGAATATCCCCTCATGCATAATAATATAAAATATGGCACGAAATGTCCCCTCGTGCATAAACAATATAAACATGGCACGGAATATCCCCTCATGCATAATAATATAAAATATGGCACGAAATGTCCCCTCGTGCATAAACAATATAAACATGGCACGGAATGTCCTCTCGTGCATAATAATATAAAATATGGCACAGAATGTCCCCTCGTGCATAGACAATATAAACATGGCACAAAATGTCCCTCGTGCATAATAATATAAAATATGTCACCGAATGTCCCCTCGTCCATAAACACTCTTCCTCGCCAAAGAAATGACCATATCAATGGCAAGGAATACAACATAGTGGAAATACAATTCAAAATCACCCGGCAAGGGGAAAGTATCAGTCAATATCGTAAGGATTGCCCGGCAAGGGTCTCAGCTATAACCAATCATTTCAAATATACCCTTTACCATTGGGTTCTCAATCTAACCAATACATCATGAGTTCATCAACCAGAGTTTTCAACCTTAATCAACTTTCACGTAGAGACAATTTCATATAATAACGAACATGGGAGTAATAAAAAGGTTTTTATCAAAGATAGACTCACGTGCATGCTTGACACACAATGCATAGGTACTCGTCACCTCACCTATGCATTGAACATGATAAACACTTAACATGTAGCATACAATACCTATTCCCTCACCAAAGTTAGGCAAGACACTTACCTCGGGTCCGTAATATAGCACTCAACCCTCTAACACCGCCTTACCTTTAGAATTCAACTCCGGAATGGTATTATCTTGACATAATTAGCTCAAGTATATCAATAATGATTAAATAATTCAATTACATAGCCTAGTTACCCATTTCCATGCATTCTTCCAAAAATCACATAATAAGACCCCGGGTCTGCTTGATCCAAACGCAAGGCTTGGACCAAAACCCGATCACCCATACCCCCACGAGCCCGAATATATAATTTGTTTTCAATTTCATCCCCAAAACGAAGTCTAAATCAAGAAAAAAAATCAAAAGGGCCTAACTCTACCTAAATTTCCAATTTTCTACTCTAAGTTGCATGTTTTAGGCTTAGTAATTCAGTAGATATAGATGAAAAATGAAGGAAACGAGTTAAAATTTACTAACCCAAGAAGTTTTGGTGAAGGGTGGTTTCAATGCATGCCTAAGGACCTTGGAGAAGAAGAATTTCGTGAAAACTTATGAAAATCCCAAAGCTACTGTTCTGGAAATATTTATGTATGACTGGGAAAAATTGCCCTTCGCGTTCGGGGAAGGGAGGTCGCGTTCACAAAGGGTAGACTGGGCAGACCATCGCATTTGCGGAAGGGTGAATGCGAACGCGAAGAGTAAAAAGGCTGGGGCTCAGAAATTGACCTACGCGAACGCGTGGGACATCACGCGAACGCCATGAAGGAGATCTGCAAAGCTATGGGAACATGGTCAAGTGTACGCGAATGCGAAGAGGAAAAAAGGGCTTAGCCCTCAAGGTCAAATAACCTTGCGCGATCGCATGGGTATGGGTGCGAACGCGATGAAGAAAAATCTTAAAGCTTCACGAACGTGAAAGAGGGGTCGCGAACGCGAAGAACAAATGGGCCTACAACTGCTGAAACCAAAAACCAACAGTCCTCCTAAGTTCAAAATCACTCCGAGACACCTCCGAAACACACCCGAGCCCTCGGGGCTCCTAACAAATCACATGCACTAACTCAACAACATCCTACGAACTACCGTGCGATCAAATCGCCAATATAACATCAAAAACAACAAATCAAACCTCAAAATTACTAGTTTTTCTTCAAACATCATAAACTTTAAAATTTAGTGTTTTAAATCCGAAACACGTCGAACGATATCCAATTTCAACCAAACTTCACAGAAATATCTTAAACCACATAAAAGACCTGTACCGGGTGCCGGAACAAAAATATGGGCCCGATACCAACACGTTCTAACCAATTTTCATTTCACTTTTCTTTATAAATTTTAGAAAAACAATTTTACTCAAAAATTCATTTCTCGGGCTTGGGACCTCGGAATTCGATTCAGGGCATACGCCCAAATCCCATATTATGAAATCAACTTTTCATCAAGTTTTCACATCAAAGCTTCCCGGCTACACACCCGCGCTATGCACGCATATCGAGGTAAGATTAACGGAGGCTTTTGGGGAATCGAAACACAGTTTCTGCTAAATTACACAAGATGAACTTAATCTCCACCTCTAAAACAATCATTCGCCCTAGAACGGACATAGAAAAGTACCTGAATTGGGGAAAAGGTGGGGATAACGGCTCTTCATATCGGGCTTGGACTCCCAAGTAGTTTCCTCAACAGGCTGACCTCTCTACTGAACACGAACTGAAGGATAACTCTTCGATCTCAACTGTCGCACCTGCCGATCTAATGTAGCTACTGGCTCCTCCTCATAAGACAAATCCTTGTCCAACTGGACACCACTGAAGTCAAGTACATGAGATGGGTCTACAATATACCTCCGGAGCATAGACACGTGAAATACTGGATGCACGGCTGACAAACTAGGTGGAAAGGAAAGTCTGTAGGCCACCTCCCCTAGCTTGTCCAGAATCTCAAATGGACCAATGTGCCTAGGGATCAACTTGCCCTTCTTTCCGAATCTCATCACGCCCTTCATGGGCGACACCCGAAGAAATACCGGGTCGCCTATCATAAATGCCAAATCTTGAACTCTACGATCTACATAACTATTCTTCCTGGACTGAGCTATACGAAGTCTATCCTGAATGATCTTCACCTTGTCCAAGGCATCCTCGACTAACTTAGAACCCAACAATCTAACCTCTCCCGGCTCGATACATCCGACTGGAGACCGACACTGTCTACCATACAATGCCTCACATGGAGCCATCTGAATGCTCGACTGATAGCTGTTGCTGTAGGCAAACTCAGCTAAAGGCAGGAACTGGTCCCATGAACCACCAAAGTCAATAACACAAGCTCGCAGCATATCCTCCAAAATCTGAATAGTGCCCTCGGACCGCCCCGCCGTCTGAGGATGAAATGCTGTGCTCAGATCAATCTGGGTGCCAAACTCTCGCTGAAATACCCTCCAGAAATGGGAGGTAAACTGAGTACCTAGGTCTGATATAATGGATATGGGCACACCATGCAGCCTAACAATCTCTCTCATATAGATCCTCGCCAACTTCTCTGCTGAATACGAAACTAATACTGGAATGAAGTGCGCTGACTTGGTCAGCCTTTCCACAACAACCCATACTGCATCAAACATTCTCTAAGTCTATGGGAGTCCAAATACAAATTCCATGGTGATATGCTCCCACTTTCACTCGGGAAGCTGAATCTGCTGCATCAAACCATCGGGTCTCTGGTGCTCGCACTTAACCTACTGACAATTCAAACACCGAGCTATGTAAGCTACAATATAATTCTTCATTCTACGCCACCAATAATGTTGCCGAAAGTCCTGGTACATCTTTGTGGCGCCCGGATGAATAGAATACCTGAACTATGGGCCTCGTATAGTATCAACTCACAAATGACATCGACATCGGGTACACAAATACGACCTTACATCCTCAATACTCCCTTAGCATCAGCGGTAACCTGCTTGGCATCTCCGTGCATGACTCTATCTCTAATAACACATAAATGGCGATCATCATACTGCCTGGCCCGAATACGGTCATACAATGAAGAACGGGCCACGGTATGGGCCAAAACACTGCAGTCTCAGAAACCTCCAACCTCACAAATTGATTGGCTAACGCTTGAACATCCAAAGCATCCGATTGTTAAATAAGCAAGACTACCCATGCTAGCTGACTTCCGGCTCAAAGCATCGGCCACCATATTAGCCTTCCCCAGATGATAAAGAATGGTAATATCATAATCCTTTAGTAACTCTAACCATCTCCTCTGTCTAATGTTCAACTCCTTCTGATTAAACAGATACTGCAAGCTCTTATGATCCGTGAACACCTCACATGGCACACCATACAAGTAATGCCACCAAATCTTCAACGCATGCACAATAGCTGCTAACTCCAAGTCATGAACTGGATAGATCTTCTCATGGACCTTCAATTGACGAGAATCATAGGCTATAACCTTTCCATCCTGCATCAACACTACACCAAGACCAACCCGTGAAGCATCACAATACACGGTATACGATCCTGAACCTGTGGGCAAAACCAACACTGGTGCCGTGGTCAAGGCTGTCTTGAGCTTCTGAAAGCTCGCCTCGCACTCATCAGACCACCTGAACTGGACACTCTTTTGTGTCAACCTAGTCATCGGGCCTGCAATGGATGAAAAACCCTCCACAAACCGGCGATAATAACCTGCTAGGCCCAAGAAACTCCGGATCTCTATAGTTGAGGTGGGTCTAGGCCAATCTCTGACTGCTGAAATCTTCTTGGGATCCACCTGAACACACTCTGACGATACCACATGGCCTAGAAAGGCAACCTAACTCAACCAGGACTCACACTTGGAAAACTTGGCATACAACTGACTATCCCTCAAAGTCTGGAGGACGACTCTAAGGTGCTGCTCAGGCTCCTCTCAGCTGTGAGAGTATACCAATATATCATTATTGAAAACAATCACGAACGAGTCCAAATAAGGCCTGAACACTCGTTGCATCAACTCCATAAAGGCAGCGGGGGCATTCGTCAGCCCAAATGACATCACCAAGAACTCATAATGCCTATAACGAGTGCGAAAAGCTGTCTTATGGACATCAGACGCTCTAATCCTCAGCTGATGTTAACCAGATCTCAAGTCATATTGGAAAAAACTGAAGCACCCTGAAGCTGGTCGAATAAATCATCAACCCTCAACAAAGGATATTTGTGCTTAATAGTAACCTTATTCAACTGCCGGTAGTCAATACACATCTTCATCGAGCCATCTTTCTTCTTGACAAACAATACTGGAGCACCCCAAGGAGAGATACTAGGACCAATGAAGCCTTTATCCAACATATCCTGTAACTGATCTTTCAACTCCTTCAACTCTGGCGGAGCCATATTATACGGCGGAATAGAACTAGGCTGGGTGCCCTGAGCTAACTCAACACAAAAATCAATATCCCTGTCGGGTGGCATACCCGGCAGGTCAGTAGGGAAAACCAGTGGAAACTCATGAACCACGGGCACCGACTCCAAGGAAGTAACCTCGGCGCTAGAATCACGAACATAGGCCAGATAGGTCAAAAAACCCTTACCGACCATGCGATGAGCCTTCATATAAGAAATAACTCTACCAGAAGAAGGATTCGGAGTTCCCTTCCATTACAAACGAGGCACCCCTGGCAAAGCCAAGGTCACTGTCTTGACATGACAGTCCAGAATAGCATAATAGGGGGATAACCAATCCATCCACAATATACATCGAAGTCAGCTATATCAAGAAGCAAAAGATCAATCTGAGTCTCCAGACCACCAATGACTATTAAGCAAGCACGGTACACTCAATCTACCACTATAGAATCACCCACCGGTATAGAAGCATGCACAGTAGTACTCAAGGAATCACCGGGCATACTCAAATAAGTGGCAAAATATGAAGACACATAGGAGAATGTAGAACCCGAATCAAATAGCACTAAAGCCTCTCGACCGCAAACTGAAACTGTACCGGTAATAACTGCATCAGAAGCCTCAGCATCAGGCCTAGCAGGAAAAGCATAGCACCGGGGCTGAGCCTCTCCAATCTGACCATCTCTGGGCCGACCTACTGCGGCCTAACCTCTACTCCTCGTGGCATATCCTCCACCTCTATGAGTCTGACCTCTACCTCTGGCACCCCGACCACCACCCCTAGCTTAGTGAGGGGTGGGGGTGCGCCTGATGTGGGAACCATGGCACGAGAACCCTGATACTGAGACCCACTAGAACCTCGGGTGCAAAACCTGGAAATATTCCCCAAACCCCCACAATTATAACAAGGCCTCTGGTGAATCTGGAACTGGCCCTGTCGACCCTGATAAGCACCCTGGAAATCCTGAAGCGGCGGTGCACTGATAGGTGTTGGGGGTGCACCGATAGGAGTTGGCGGTGCACTTATAGGTGTTGGTGGTGCACCAATAGGAGTTGGTGGTGCACTGTGAGCTACCTAAAGTGCCGACTGATAGGGTCTGGGAGGATGACCTCTGCCTGAAGAATCCCTGCCCCCAAGATGAGGCTATACTGAAACGACCGAAATGATAGGGCCTCCTGTCAGCCCTCTGACCACCACCCTGTGACATAATCATCTCAATCCTCCTAGGCACATTGGCCGCATCCTGGAATGATATATCGGTACCTGACTCTCTAGCCATCTGAAGTCTGATAGGCTGGGCCAATCCCTGAATAAATTTCCGAACCCTCTCCCGATCAGTGGGGAGTATAATAAGAGCATGTCGGGCTAGAGTGATGAACCTGCTCTCGTACTAAGTGACATAGATCCCTGTCGGAGACGCTCAAACTGCCTCCGAAGGTCCTCTCTCTAAGTAATGGGGAGCTCAAAAATTCATTTCTCGGGCTTGGGACCTCGGAATTCGATTTCGGGCATACGCCCAAGTCCCATATTTTTCTACGAACCTTCCGGGACCGTCAAATCACGAGTCCGGGTCCGTTTACTAAAAATGTTGACCAAAGTCAACTTTAATCAATTAATCATTATGAAATCAACTTTTAATCAAGTTTTCACATCAAATATTCCCAGCGACACGCCTGCGCTACGCATGCATAGTGAGGTGAGATTAACGGAGGTTTTCGGGGCCTCGAAACACAGTTTCTGCTAAATTACACAAGATGACCTTTTGGGTCATCACACTTTGATAATAAGAAGAATGATTTTCAAATTTTTTAATATTCTGCTCCTTACTCTTTAAAAGAAGTTGATGGTCGTCTTTCAAAAACAAACTCTTATTTAGAAAAGGATTCTTCTTTCGACGATCCAAAAATTGGGGTTGAAAATTTGGAAAGAGAGATTAAATCTCTAAAACAAAATCATTTGATTACTGATCATAGAATTACTCAGATTGAGTCTACTCTAGATAAAAAATTTTAAAAAAATAAAGGTATTTCAATTTCAGAATAAAAGGAAACTCTTGAAAATGATGAAGAGGTCGATAGTCCTGATCCTAAACAAGATTTATTTTTAGGAATGATGCAAATTGTCACTGCGCACAAATGGTATGTCAAATGCACCATTTTGATTAATAATACTTTCTGTATTACTAACATTGTCATGCTTGATAGCGGTGCAGACATTAGCTGCATTCAGGAAGGCTTAGTGCCTACGAAATATTTTCAAAATACCACTCATTTGGTTAAATCCGCATCTGGTCATGCTTTAGATATAAAGTATAAACTGCCTAATGCAAAGATTTGTCAGAATAAGGTTTGCATTCCGCACTTTTTCTTTCTGGTTAAAAACCAATTGAATCCTCCTATTATACTTGGAACCCCTTTTATTAACGCAATTTATCCTTTTTCAAAAATTGATTCTAAAGGATTTTCTGCAACTTATAAAGAGAATGAAATAATTTATTCCTTTATTACTGATCCAGTGACCAAAGATATCAATGCTTTAATTAAAATGAAGCAAGATCATTTAAATTCCTTACAATATGAGTTGTTTAGCATGAGTATATTTGACTCTCTCAAATCTGCTAAAGTACAGGAAAAAAACAAATTGGTTTCCGAACAGATCGCGGCTAATATATGCGCTAATCACCCCAGTGCTTTTTGGAATCGAAAGAAGCACATTGTCACTATTCCCTACGAAAAAGGATATTCTGAGGATGGTATCCCTACTAAATCTCGGCCCTGCCAAATGAAAGCTGAGTTAGTAGATTTATGCAAAATCGAGATTGATAATCTTTTACAAAAGGGTTTGATAAAACCGTCTAAATCACCTTGGTCTTGCACAACCATTTATGTCAACAACGCGAATGAAAGGTAGAGAGAAGTCCCTAGACTGGTTATCAATCACAAACCTCTTAATAAGTTTTTAAAATGGATAAGGTATCCTATTCCAAACAAAAGAGATTTACTGTCAAGATTATACGACGCCAACATCTTTTCAAATTTTGATTTAAAATCAGGTTATTGGCAAATTCAAATTTTTAAAGAATATGCATTTCGAACTGCTTTTAATGTTCCATTTGGACAATATGAGTTGAATGTCATGCCATTCGGTTTGAAAAATGCCCCTTCTGAATTTCAGAAAATCATGAATGATATCTTCAACCCCTACATGGATTTCATCATTGTATACATCGATGATATCCTAATAATTTCTAAAACGTTTGAAATGCACCTCAAGCATCTAGATATTTTCAAGAAAGTTGTAATACAATATGGTTTGGTTATTTCAAAACCAAAAATGAGTTTGTTTCAAATAGACATTTTTTTTAGGATATCATATATGTCAAGGGAAAGTCACTCCGATTCTAAGAGCTATCGACTTTGCATCAAAGTTTCCTGATGTTATAATTGACATTACTCAATTACAAAGATTTCTGGGGAGCTTAAATTACATTTCTCCTTTTTACAGGAATCTTTCTAGAGACTTGGCCACTTTATACGACAAGCTTAAAAAGGATTATAAGTCTCCTTGGACTGAGAGTCATACCAAATTAGTCCAAGAAATCAAGTCAAGGGTTCAGTCATTACCATGCTTAACCCTCGCCAATCCTGCTTGGAAAAAATTTATTGAGACGGATGCGTCTAATATTGGCTATGGAGGGATCATAACACAGGTTAATCCTCAGGATAAACATGATTATTTGATCAAGTTTCACTCAGGAAAATGGAATGAAGCCCAGAAGATATACGCAACGGTAGTACATAAAATGCTGACTATAGTCAAATGCGTATTAAAATTTCAAGACGATTTATACAATCAAAAACTTTTGATAAAAACTGAGGCACAGTCAGTAAAGTTTATGTTTGATAAATATTTTAAACATCACGCGTTGAAACTCATATTTGCAAGGTGGCAAGCTCAATTATCCCATTTCGACTTCGAAATTCAGTATAAGAAGGTAGTTGATAACTTTTTACCTAACTTCTTATCTAGATAATATATCCAATAATGCTGATATTTCAAATTTTTCTGGATAACCAGACTCTTACTACCATCCCGAGGGATCTAGCCTCCTTACCAAGAGATCTGAAAGATCTTATTCTGAACAAAATTATGGATAAAATCTTCAGAGAAAATTTCTCTCATATTTCACTACATTATTTCTCAGATGATGATTATTATCTGTCAGACTCTTATTTCTCTGATTAAATGATAAATAATTGTTATATATGCAGGATGGATCCACCTTGGATTCAAGACAAAGGAAGAGGAAAGAGAAATAACCCGCGAGGAAGGGGAAGAACATCCTCAGTCTCGTCGTCAGCAGGATCATCATATAGATCCTCTTCTAACGTCATACTAAATAGGGGAGGAATGAGTTTGATAAACTCAAGATCCAAAACCGCTCAAACTTCATCGATATATCTGGATGACCAACTCCTCTTGTTTTGACCATGAACGAATCTAAGCTTTACTAAAATATAAAGGAATTTTGTTATGGTTTCTCGAACTAGGTTCTGAGATCGAGGTACATTCGGATCTAGTACTACCCTCATTGGCTTTGCCTTTGTGGCTCCGTCTGGCCAGCCGTGGGTTTTTAGCCTGAAAAAGCAGTTGATAAGTAGGGCGCTTTATACGCAGTTAGAATTGCCAGACACATGGGCTCAATAAGATATATGTATTAGATTCCTGACAGACCCTTTGCTTGGGTAAAATTAATACCTTGCAGCCTGAGAAGCTATTTCGAAATTCTTGTATATTTCAGTTCTTATGTAGTCAGACAACCGCTAAGGATAGTGAATTGCTTGGCCCATGACTGGGCGGACTACCGCCAGGTCACAGATCGTGTAAACTTGGTATCAGAGCCTACGACTGTGCATGGTATATATGAGATAAAGGTGAACTGTTCAACATAGATATGATCTTTCACCCATGGATCTGGGAGAAACTAGTACTAAAAGTACGAGACTTGAAGAGGTCGATGTGCCTCAAAACCTTGATTTGTTGAAAAAATGGACTATTCCTAAAGTCCCTATTAAGACCATTTATGACTATGGTTGGTTTGAGAAACTTTCTTCAAAACAATTGATAAAAACTACTGAGTAGTCTCTTGCTTTAAATTCTTCTGAATACATTACTCGTCTGCTAAATGAACGCGATGTGAATTTTTATAAAAATCAGTATAATTTTCTGCATATTGGTATGGTTCAGATTGCTTTTAAGCCTTTGACTCTTAAAGGGTTACCAGAGACTTTCCTAGCAGCTCTTCGTGATGCTAGAAATTTAAATTTTCGTCAGTCTCTTATGGGTTCGATAGAATCTACGTTGGCCTATGGTCCGGTTTACTTTAATACACAGCCTAATCTGCAGTTATCTCTTTCTGATGTTAATATTCTCGATGCTTTAACTTTATATGTTAGAACACATGGTTATAATTATGGGCCTGGTTCTGAATTAGTTTGTTTATTATACAGAATTTATTACAAACTCTTGTCTACTCTGAATCCTAGATGTAGATTATATGATATTTCAAATCAGACTATTTTGGTGGAAACTAATTTTTCTAGGTCAAAGGTCACTACTAGAAGACCTATGTTGATTGAATTCCCAATGCACACGCAAGTGTACGTGGTCGACAAGCAATATAGGATTTNAAATATTCCAGGGTTATGGTCTATTCACCACTCATATTGCATTCTAATTAACTTTTCCTTTCATATAGTTCACTCATGGTTGCTAATTAATCGATAAATACTCTCATAGCCTTCTCCCGAAGCACTCCTCACCTATTCTCAATAGATTAATGCCTATATTCCTACGGAATTAGTCCATTAGAACGCATTAAGATTACGATGTTAAAGTAAGCACGGTGATTAGGTATATTCCTATCCTAACCACAAATCCGCTCCCTTGAAGGGTTAAGA
>ML322953.1:0-10689 GCA_005239505.1 Nicotiana paniculata | reverse complement strand
TTAGGGGTGCGTTAGAGCCCAAACGCCCGGGGTCCCCAGTTTCGGCCAAATCCGAGTTTTGACGAGTTAAATGTTTCCCGGTTGAAATAGAATTCTCCCACATGGTTAGGGTTCGCCCTAAACATATAAATAGACACCAAAAATACAACTTAAGAGACGGAGGAGATTCGGAAGAATTCAACAAGAAAACACCATAGAAGTGACAAACATTGATTTCTACATCTAGTATTCATTACTTTGTATTTCAATTATGCAATTTATTTTAGTTTTGATTCTCAATAACATGAGTAGCTAAATTCTTTAGTCTAGGGTTTTGGTAGAACCCGTTGGGGATGAATTCATTGTGATATTAATATATTTTGGTTGATTAATCTCTTTTTGTTCAACTACGTTCTTATTATAGTTGATTGAAAGGGCCCTTGATTAACTATTCCTATTTATTATGTATCTACTTGAGAGAGAGTGCATATTTAGGTAGTTGTTTGAACAACACCACTCCCGGAGTATAGACGAAAGTCATAACCGAGGGTTTAGAGGTTAGATTAGAGATAACGATACCTCGGGTGCAATCTAAAGTGAACTGTATTGCGATCTAACTAGCGTAAATTGTTAGTGAGTTTAGTTAATTATCATAATTACTTGAGAGAGATTTATGATAGTTAGAGCGTTCATGATTGACAGAGATAGCCAATTAAAATATAAGACATATCCAAGGAAGAATTCACCAACGGGGGAAACCATAATCTTAAAACCCTTTATTATCATTGTTTACATTATATTGTTAGTTAATTGCTAATTAATTATTTTGTTATTAGATTTAGTAAACATCACCAATTGATATTCAAAAGTCTTGAGAAAAGTGATTAAGTAACAGTTTAGTATTTTATAGACTCAATTGATACGTAAATTCCCTGTGGGATCGACTTTGGGCATAATACCCCAGAATATATTTGCAGCGCCCGTTTAGTCTTTCTATAATACATAGTTGAGCATGATCAGTAGCCTGGGAGAACACGATCAGCATTTGAGAGTGGTGCTCCAGATTTGCGAGAACAGAAGTTATATGCTAAGTTCTCCAAGTGTGAGTTTTGGTTGGATTCCGTGGCGTTCTTGGGACATGTGGTATCTGAAGAGGGTATCAAGGTTGATCCTATGAAGATTGAGGCAGTTCAGAGTTGGCCACGTCCTACTTCAGCCATAGAGATCAGGAGTTTTGGGTCTAGCAGGCTACTACCGGCGATTTGTGGAGGGCTTTTCATCCAATGCATCCCCACTGACTATATTGACTCAGAATAATGCCCTGTTCCGATAGTCCGATGAGTGTGAGCCGAGATTTCAGAAGCTCAAGACAACATTGACCTCAGCACCAGTCCTGGTATTGCCTTCCGGTTCTGGGATGTATACAGTATATTATGACGCTTCACGCGTTGGCTTAAGGTGTGTGTTGATGCAGGAAGTGAGAGTTATTGATTATGCTTCGCGCCAGCAGAAGGTTCATGAGAAGAATTATCCTATGCGCGATTTGGAGTTGGCAGCGATTGTTCATGCTCTTAAGATTTGGAGGCACTATTTGTATGGGGTGTCCTGTGAGGTTTATACGGATCACCGTAGCTTACAGCACTTGTTCAAACAGAGGGATCTTAATTTGGGACAGCGCAGGTGGCTTGAATTGCTGAAGGATTATGAAATCACCATTCTTTATAATCCGAGCAAGGCGAATGTGGTAGCAGATGCTTTGAGCAGGAAGGCGGAGAGTATGGGTAGCTTGGCTTATATTTCAACAGAGGAGAGACCTCTAGACTTAGACATTCAGTCCTTGGCTAATCGCCTGGTGAGATTAGAACTTTCAGAGCCTCATCGAGTTCTAGAACATGTGGTTGCTCAGACTTCGTTATTGGGTAAAATTAAGGCTCGGCAGTTTGATAATCTATGCTTGGTAAAACTTTGGGAGACAATGGTTCAGGATGGTGCCAAGGAGGTTAACATTGGCGAGGACGGCGTTCTGAGACTTCAGGGCCGTTTATGTGTTCCTAACGTTGATGGCCTGAGAGAGAGAGAATTCTAGAGGAGGCGCACAGTTCACAGTACTTTGTTCATCCTAGTGCTACGAAGATGTATCGTGATTTGAAGCAACATTACTGGTGGAAGTGGATGAAGAAGGACATTGTGGAGTATGTGGCTAGGTGTCTTAATTTCCAGCAGGTTAAGTATGAGCACCAGAGGCCAGGAGGCCTACTTCAGCAGATGCCCATTCTCGAGTGGAAGTGGGAGCGCATCACTATGGACTTTGTTGTTGGGTTACCTCGGACGTTGCGGAAGGTTGACTCAGTTTTGTTCATTGTGGATAGGTTGACCAAATCGGCGCATTTCATTCCAGTGGCTACTACATATACTTCGGAGAGGTTGGCACAGATCTACATTCGGGATATAGTTCGGTTGCACGGTGTGCCGGTGTCCATTGTATCAGATTGAGGTCCTCAGTTCACCTCGCACTTCTGGAGAGCATTGCATAGTGAGATGGGTACCCAGATAGATCTCAACACAACATTTAACCCTCAGACTGATGGTCAGTTGGACCGTACGGTTCAGATATTGGAGGACATGCTCAGGGCATGTGTGATTGACTTTGGAGTTCAGTGGGACCAGTTCTTGCCTTTGGCCGAGTTTGCTTACAATAATAGTTACCAGTCCAGCATTGAGATGGCACCATTTGAGTCTTTGTATGGTCGGCGATGTCGTTCTCCTATCGGGTGGTTCGAGCATGGAGAGGCTAAGTTATATGGCACCGACCTAGTGAAGGATGCTTTGGAGAAAGTGAAGTTGATTCAGGAGAGGCTCCACACAGCATAGTCCAGACAGAAGAGTTACGCGAATCAGAAAGCGCGTGACGTATCATTTATGGTGGGAGATAAGGTCTTGTTGAAAGTCTCGCCGATGAAGGGTATTATGAGTTTCGGGAAGAAGGGCAAGTTGAGCCTAAGGTTTATAGGTCCCTTCGAGGTGTTGAGGCGAGTTGGGGAGGTTTCTTATAAGCTAGCTTTACCTCCTAGTATATCAGGAGTTCATCCGGTTTTTCATGTATCCATGCTCCGGAGGTACCACGCTGACTTCTCTCACGTGGTTGATTTCAGCATTATTCAGCTGGATGAGAGGTTAGGCTACAAAGATGAACCAGTTGCTATTATTGATAGGCAGGATCGCCAGTTGAGGTCCAAGAGATTTTCTGCTGTGAAGGTCCAGTGGAGGGGCCAACCAGTTGAGAAGGCGACCTGGGAGTCCGAGGAGGAGCAGATATCCACATTTATTCAGCACTTCAGGTGTGATTCTAGACCCGTTCGAGGATGAACTTTTGTTTAAGAGGTGGAGAATGTAATGACCCGACTGGTCGTTTTGCGTATCAGGACCCTGTTCCCCTAAATGAGACTTCCTGTAGCGGCTTATTATGATTTATGACTTGCGGGGACGGGTGGTTCGGGATTCAGAAGCGTTTAGAGTGGTATAGGAACATTTGGTTCCCTAAGGTTGGCCTTTAAGGCCAAGTTTGACTTCGGTCAACATTTTGAGTAAACGACCTCAAATTGATTTCAGACATGGGTGTATGTTCGGAATGGGTCTTGGATGACCCGGGGGCATTTCGGCGCCCAATATCGAAATTAGAGTTTCCTTAAGTTTAAAATTTGGTTTCAAATGTGTTTTGGTGTTATCGAGGTCCGAACGGAATTTCAAGACCGTGAATAGTTCTGTTATGTCATTTATGACTTGCCTGCAAAATTTGGTGTCATTCCAAGTAGTATAGGTCGGTTCGGCGCATTGTTAGCGAATTTTAGAAACTTAAAGTTCCTAAGTTTGGTTCTAGGGGTTTTGAGGTGTGATTTTGAGTTTTAGCATTTTTGCGGGTGTTCCAAAGGCTCGAGTGAGTCTGTATTATGATTTGGGACTTGTTGGTATATTTGGACGGGGGCTCGGGTGAGCCCAGGTGCCTCTCGGGGCACCAAACGAGGCCAAAAACCAGCTGAAACAGTTGTTGGTGCACCTGATCTGGTGTGAATGTAGGTGCGGTTGCCCAGTCGCAGGTGCGAGACCGCTCCTGCGGTCCCAGCCTCACAGGTGACCCCAGGTGGGCTGCCCAGTTCTAGCAGGTGCGGACTCCTGCCTGCAAGTGCGAGCCCAGGCCCTTGTCACATTTCCTGCAGGTGTGAGACCGCAGGTGCTGTCCTTGAGCCGCAGGTGCGGAACTACTGAAGGCAGTGTGTTATTTTAAACACTGGAAAGGTTCATTTTATCCAGTTTTTTCTTCTACCATTGTCGACTTAGGGAGCTTGGGAAAATGCCAATCCACCTAGCTACTGAAAGGTAAGTGATTTGTACTCTAATATTAGTTTAATACATGAAATCCTAGGTGGAATAACCTCCTAATTAGTGCAAAATCATGGGTTAGAGTGAAAACCTAGTTTTTATGAAAATTGGGAAAATTACCAAGAAATTTTCCATGGAATCATACAAAAACAATATATTAATGATCCTTAGGTTACGGGTAAGTGTTTCCTTCGAAAATTTCCAGAATCCGAACACGTGGGCCCGGGGTGTATTTTGAGATATTGCAAAGTAGGCTAAATTGGTTAGCTAAATAGGGAAATTCCACACTTTTGAGCATGAATTGATGTATTTATGTAACATTTGGCTAGATTCGAGTCCTTGGTGACGAGTTTGGAGTTTCGGGCGCGTTCTTGACCCGGAGAGTAGGTTCGACACAAGGTGAGACTCCTTTCTAACCTTGTAAGAGGGAATTTTCCCCATAGGTGATTATAAATAATTGCATGTCCTTATTTGCGGGGGCTACGCACACACGAAGTGACGACAGTCTGTGCGTAGCTACTACTATGTTATGTTGGGTAGTTCTAGGACTCACGAGCACGCTTATATGTGCCTTACATGTATTCCTAAACGCATTTTGAGTTGCTTACTATCCTTGAATTGGCATGAGAATATTAGGAAGCTGTGTTCCATATTATATTTCTTAAGTTCTTGCCTTAAAGTATAATCTCCGTTAACCCCTTAATATTGATAATTTTATGTATGTGTACGGAACCCGCGTCACACGTATGATTCGTGAGCGGAATAGCCCTACTATTATGTCAACCGCGTCGCATGTTCGATTCGCGAGCGGGGTAATAGATACATCTATGGTTCGAGCCGTTCGACCCTCGGCAGTACACATTTATTTTCGCGACGCTTCGGCCATACGCTTCCGGCCTATTATGTGCTATATGATTTACTGGGAATTCTTCGTAATCGTATAAACTGTTTCATGTGAAAAAGGGAATTTAGTACATTATATGCTAGTGAAATTTAACATGCAAGGGTAATTACCACTATACTTGATATTTCATATCTTTGTGATTACTACGACTGTTATGCCTGCCTAGTTCCTATTAAATTATGTTATTTAAAAATGTTGACCCTAGTAAGTATCACGTCTACCTCTCGTCACTACTTCTTCGAGATTAGGCGGGATACTCACTGGGTACATATTTGTTTATGTATTCATGGTGCGCTTCTGTACTTAATTGTACAGGCTCTAAGGCAGGTCCATCTGGGTATTCATCCGGCGCCCGTCCCTTACGTATAGTGGACGTGGATTTCTTGGTGAGCTGCTTTCCTTGACACTTATCTCAGGCAGCACCCTGGAGTTCCTCTTTTCTTTTATTATGTCTGTACTATTTCTTCAGACAGTAGGGCAAACTTGTACTTTCTTTTGGATACTAGTTTCTATTAGATGTCCGTAGACTTGTGACGCCAGTTCCTGGCATGCCCACGCAGTAGATATTCTATTCTTTTGGGTTGTAATGATGGTGGTGATTACTATATTTATTGCTCACTTTAGTCGTTTAAGTCACTAATTTACTTCAAATTTATGCTTTTGAAAGAAAAACCTCTTAAGTTTGGTGAATCGCTTTGTAAATTAAAAAGGGATCACTAGTAAATTAAAGTTGGCTTGTCTGACATCGAAGTTGGGCGTCATCGCGACCTAAATTGGGATTTGGGTCGTGACACCTGTGGAACACTTTGTAGTGAAATTTTTTTTTTTTTTTAAAACAAATCAAATTCTTAATGTCTTTGTACGTAGATATGAATTAAAAATGGGAAATACATAGAAACAAAGGCAATTTGTGGTAGACATTCTGTTTAATTTAAAGGATATACTTTCTTACTCAGTTGCTTAAGATTATCTTCTAGGTGTATATAATTTTGTTAGATAGGAAAGAAAGTATTGTCGATATTGATCCTATATTATTTAGATATATACACATAGTTGGCATAATTTGGGTGAAATAAAATTGAAAAAAATAAATATACGAGTAAGTTGAAATTGATAGATTATAGACTAGTTGAATTACTCATAACATGGATAAATATAATTCACCGAATTGAAGCTATAACATAAAACTCGGAGGATTTGGAATCTAAATTTAGTTATGAATTAGCTTAAACAAAGAAATTAACATAAGATCGATATTGATGTGATCATAGATTGATTGAAGAAAGTCATACAGATCGCTCGAGGCGACGAGTGCATTTTGGCACGAGTACTGTGAGTAGTAATCTTACCGCAATTTGTGTTTCCATAACCTGCATGGTTTATACATTATTTTCAAAAATAAAATGTGTTACCGAATGTTTGAAATTGCACGTGGGACAAGTCTTTTACTTGATATGGCACTGAATAGTTTACTTGAGATGTTTACAGTTATTTAAAATTTTCTCATTGTTACTAGACATGTTTTATTATTACTAGATATATGATTACCGTTACCGAAATTGGATTACATGATTTGATAAAAACTAAAATGCCCTGTACTGTTTTGAAAATGTTTCCATGTGAAGATTTACTGTTTACAAAAAAAAAATTATGAATGGGAGGAGACTTTGAAGGATCCCGTAGCTAACGGCGGGTTCGTTAGACCTAGTTCACCTTGTATTTATCGATTACCGATTATAGTTATAGCCCTCGCTAGTGGGAAGGTAGAACTAGCATACAATTATCATTTTCCCTTGAATAGGGACCTGCAGTTATATTCGACTCCTTTTACGAAGGGGTCCATACAGTGATACAGATTACATGATCCTTTTTTGGAAAACTCATAAATATAAAGATTTGATATGACACAGTATTTACCGAGTTTATTACTGAATTGTTAAATTGATTTTGTTACAAGAAACACATAATGTTGATTATTATTATCGTTTTAAAAAGGGCATTTTATTTTGTGATTATTATACAAATATGTTTTCTGACTTGTCCTCTATTAGAAACGGTTGTGGTTAAGTATTATTACTCACTGAGCTATCGACTCACTCCCTGCTATTATTTTTACAGAGGTAACAATAGACGCATGTGAGGATTCCGTAAATTAGAGTACACGAGTTGACAGTTTCTGGTGAACCCCGCAGTTGTTCGCGTGGACAGTGATTGTTATTTATTTGTTATAGATTTTTTCTTGAAACTTTTAGAGTCGCTCTATAGTCATTTTTATGAGTATCATGAGTATTATTTTATTGATATAAATCTGTGACTTGTATTAGACTTTCCTATCGTATTTTGGAGATGAAGTTAGTATTATTGTGTTGGGAGTACTTCGTTGATGATGATTATAACTTGTTTTGGTGGATATTGGTTGGTTGTTGTTAATTTCTAAGACATATTTACTTTTGGATATTCCTAAAATAGGGAAAATTTTGTCCGATTTTCTATAAAATACCGATGAGGCTTACTTGGGATCACTTGCTCCTAGGTGTCGGTCATGATCCTAAATTCGGTCGTGACAAAGTTGGTATCATAGCCCTAGATTATTCCTATGACTAATAGAGCACGCGTTAGTAGTAGAATCTCAATTATGGTTATGTAGCCGGTCATTCCCATAATCGTGATTCTTCAAGGACGTGATAGGATGTGTCTTGTGTTTCTTTCTTTTTCCTCCATACTGTGTGGCGATTAGAGTCAAATAATTGAATCTGACATTACTTATCCTATTTGTGTATGGCTCGGACCAATTCCCCAATAATAGAATTCGGCTAGAGGTTCAAAGATATCAAATTTCACAAATAGACACTCAACTATCTCCCAGCAAAGAAATGCTACATAAGTAGTATACAAGACTAGTGAAAGGTTCATTGTGCCACTATGAGGTGCTTCCATACTGGTAAGATGCGTAATAGATTCCATTTTGAAAATTTGTACTAGTCCACTACTATAGCGGTAGAGGAATGCTATCGCAAAAGGTTCTTACCTCCATGAAAAAAAAATTGAGATCTTTATGGATATAATAGATAAACATGAGAAGAATGAGCAACAGAATAGGGGCTCTAAGGTCCTCATGCACCTAGAAAATTATGGGGACCAACAAAAAATTCTTAATAAAGTTCCTAAAGTTGAAACTACTAAGTTTACTATTTCTGATAGTTCGAAGGATCCTTGAAGGTTTTAGCAAAATACTTACCACGTTATGAGCTATAGGATATTTCATGAAGAGGTCTATGGAACAGGCAACTTTTAGACTAGAGAGCAGGCGAATACATGAAATGATATTGTACTCATAGGAATGCCAACAAGAGCAGCACAACTAATGTGGGAATGATTTCACTAAAGTGTTTATGAATCACTTCCTTCTTGACAGTTTGTGACGTGAGATTTCCTGCTAGATCATTTAAGAAATTGAGTTAGACATTGGGTATACTTACATATAACACCAAGCTTTCTCATCTGGATATGCGAGCCGCATCCTAAATTTAGAGGCTTGTTGAAAGGTTGGTTAATTGTTAAACAAGGTAGTAACTGCATATATGAAGACTTAAACATATTCTATAGCAGTTACACTTACCAGAAAGATTGAAATATGGACATGATAGGCGTGCAATAACTCACATAGGAAGATCGATATTAGATATCCTTTAGTATGGATTTTAATATGAGCCAAAGATTTAAAAATCGGGGATATTTTGAGATATTAAGCGATCCTTTTTGGGATACCACTTTTGTGAAAAATCTAGTAGTTAGACATTTGTTTAAAGCTTTTAAAATTCAAGTTAAGCGAAGGAAATCCTAGCTAATCAAGTTGTACTTGATATGGTTGACAATAACGTACTGAGGGATATGGATTAATTATCTTCTTACCAAGCTACCCTAGATTATTATGGAAAGACTATTAAGTTTTTTAACTTTAAAAGACAGTTTTGTCGAAAAAGTGGACTATAGGTTTTAGAGATGAGCAAAGTATATATTTTGAAGGCTTAATGGTTATAAAGTAAAATGTTTGGATCTCATAGATACGGTAAAGGGCACAAGAGAAGAAATACTTAGTTTGAGAATAAAATATATCATAATGAGATATTCTCTAATGTATTCCTAAGGATTTACTAGCACTGCCTCCAATATGAGAAATAGACTTCGGTATTGAGTTGACACCTGACACGCAAACCATATTATATGGCACCAACATAGTTGAGAGAGCTAAATGAATAATTGTGAGACCTACGGGATAAGGGTTTTATCATACCGAGAGTTTCACCATGGGGGGAATCAATATCGATAAAAAGAGAGAGAGAGAGAGAGAGAGAGAGAGAGAGAGAGAGAGAGAGAGAGAGAGAATAGGTCCCTAATAATGTGCATCAACTACAGATAATTCGATGTCCGCCTATAGAACTCGGTACATACATTAGGAGTTACTTGTGATGCCTTTTGGAATGACAAATGCTCCAGTTGCACTGATGTACATAATGGATATGGTGTTCAAGTTATTTTTGGAAAAAGAAAATAAAAATTCATAGTTTTTACTTACTATATTCTGGTATATTCTCGTACCCAGGAAGAGCACGATAATTACTTGAAAAATATGTCAAAGATGATGTAGGAAAATCAACTGATTTTTCCAAGTTCTTCAATTGACTCGATGGTACCCATAGAAAACATCGTATCTAAGAATGAAAAAATGGTAGTTTCTAAGAAGATAGAAACAATTCATAAATGGTTGAGACTCATTTCCCTTACAAAGATTGCGTTTCGCTTGACAGGCTACTATAAGCATTTGTGTAGGATTTCACGAGAATAGCACCACCACAAGTTAACATAGAAAATCGCTAAATTTCAGTGGATGGAGAAACGTATAACGAGAAAGCATGTTTGAAAATCACACTAATATTAGCCTTATTCCAATAGGCTATAGAAGATTCACGATGTTATTTGATACGTCAAGGGTAGGATTAGGATATTTTCTCATGCAAAATAGTCGTGTGATAGTCTATACTTCAAGGAAATTGAATAAGCTTAAGTCGTATCATGCCACTCGTGATTTGGAGATGGTCATAGTGGTATTTCCTTTTAAAATTTAGAGACATTATTTATACGAAGAAACCTATGAGATTTATACCTAGCACAAAAGCCTAAAGTATATTTAAAACTATTAGAGATATAAATATTTAGCAATGCTGATGGAAGGAACTACTGAAGATATAATTGTATTGTTTTGTATTGTTCGGGAAAGATAAATATGCATAGACTAGAGGGTATGCGTATTAGATTCAATGTAAAAAAAAAATATATGTATTGATTTGTATTGTTGGGGAAAGATAAATATTGTGAACAACTATTTTTTGACCACACCCAAATTCTATACTATTTTTTGCTATAAATAT
>MDKI01109221.1:0-21142 GCA_005239505.1 Nicotiana paniculata | reverse complement strand
AGTCTGAAAATAAATACGACAGGTAGAAAGGAAAGAGAAGACGAGATCATGGTCACCAGCTGCAACCTCGTCAACTCTGATGAAACCGATATGCTCCCTGACCCAAGCTAAATTCTGATGTACCTGTATCTGCACACAAGGTGCAAGGGGTAACGTGATTACACTAACTCAGTAGTAACAAAACCAAACTACGGGCTGAGAGGTAGTGACGGACTAAACCTCCGATAATTCAAACAACAGTATATAACTTGGACATGACAGTAATATATCAGGAAATAAACACGATGCATCAAGATATGTCTGTAACTCTGCATACTAGCATGAATGCATATAGAACCAAGAATAATGTATACTCAGTAATCACTCTCTAAGGTGGTCCATTCAGTACTAGAATACGGCCTTCCGGCCCAGGGAAGTCCATCCCGGATATTACATAAACACAAGTGACACAGCCACCAAGTACTGAGGAAAAAGGTCGATCCATCCCCCACGGAGAAATCCATCTCCGGAACATGATAACCACGGAGAAATCCATCTCCGGAACATAATAACCACGGAGAAATCCATCTCCGGAACATAATAACCACGGAGAAATCCATCTCCGGGATATCTGTGCGCTCACTAGGGGTGTATAGACCCAGGAGGGGCTCCTTTCAGCCCAAGCGCTATATCAAGCCAACGAAGGCATGATTTCAGGATTGCTGCGGTGTGCATTCCGACCTCATAACTATCTCAAAACTAGGCTCCAAGCCTCACTCGGTCAGTACCTTCCAGTCTCACTCACAATGCTCTAACATATGAAAATCATCCCAAACAAATGATAATATAGAATAAACTAGCAACTTACGAGACTGAGGCATGAAACATATACTATAACAGGACTGAGTACATGAAAGCAATCATCACAGATAGAGACATCAATAATCGACCATTCCGGTCTAAACACATCGGCGTGAAGCCTTAACTTTTACACTTAGCATAATTTCTATTTCATTCAAGGTAATTACCACCTTCACAGTAGAATATCAATCTGAGATAACCGGTAGACAGTGCCATGGGATGAGCCAGGCTACAATTATTCAGTAAACGCCCACATACCCGTCACTTGGCGAGCTCGTCACCTTAATTAACAGCAAATATCAAATAGTTTGGGGTTTCGAACCCTCAGTTCCAAGTTTGAAAGCGTTACTTACCTCAAAACCGGCTAATACACTACTCTGCAGTGCCCTTACCTCTAAATTCGGCCTCCGAGTGCTCCAAATCTACCAACAATCAGATGTATATCATTATAATATGCTAAGGAACTAATCCCAATCGAAATGTATCAAAAATACTCAAAAATCCGAAATTGGTCAAACTCGACCCCCGGGCCCATGTCCCGAAATTCAGAAATTCTTATACGAAACTGTTCTTCATCATCTCACGAGTCCGTACATATAAAGAACACTAAATTCGGAGTCCAAATGACCCCTCAAATCACCATTTTAAAGATTCTTAATCCCAAGCCCTAATCACCCAATTTACACTGATTTTTCCCTAATTTCCACCATAATTCCGACCTTTAATCACATATAAACGAGTTTAGAGTCCAAAAATCTTACCTTGGTGAAGAACTATCGAATTCCCTCTTCAAAACCCTTCCAAAAGCTTCAAACTTGGATGAAATATTGAGAAAATGGCTAAAATTTGCGAAGGCACGTTTTTATACTTTCTGTCCAGTGGGTCCGCACCTGCGACCACTTACCCGCACCTGTGGAACCGCACATGCGAATCCCAGGTGCGCACCTGCGGAAAATCCCAAGAACTCTAATTTCACACCTGCGATCGACCTCCCGCACCTGCGGAAATCCCCTCATTAAGCCAACTCCCGCACCTGCGGTGCCATGTCCGCTCCTGCGGAACCGCACTTGCGGCTCCCCATCCGCAGGTGCAAAAAATACCAGCAACAGAACATAGCAGTGACAAAAATCATTCCAAACTCCCCGTTTACCATCCGAAACCATCCAAGCCCCTCGGGACCCCAACCATACCAACACCTCCGAAACTTAGTTGCACTTCCGAAACACTAAAAATAACATCAAAACACCATAATCACATCAAATTCAAGCCTAAGAACTTTGAAATTTCTAAAATCCTCCAACGATGATGAAACTACCCAAAACAACTCTGATTAACCTGAAATTTTACAGACATATCCAAAATGACATTATGAACCTGTTCCAACTGTCAGAATTCCATTCCGACTTCCGACCCCGATAGCCTATTTTCCACTGCCGACCGGAAATCGCCAAAAACTAACTTTCGCCAATTCAAGCCTAATTCTACATCGGGCATCACAAAAATATTCCGAACACACTTCTAAGTCCCAAATCACTTAATGAAGCTATCCGAGCCATAAAATCCGCATTCCGAGGTCGTTTCCCAATAATTCAACTCTTAGTTGACTTTTCCCATTATAAGGCTATCTTTAAAGGCTAAACGACTGAACTCTTACTACAACCCCTTCGATTTCAAGCCTATCGACTCTAACACATCAACAACAGAATAACCAACCTATGACAAATCAATAACAGCAATTAATGCAGGTTCTACGTAACGACTGTCAAACCTCCTTTTTCACCCCCGGTAAAATAAAGGGTAATAAGGGAGTCTTCCACTTTAAGTGACATTATTCGAATTTGGGATTTATTTTAGTTTTAAGAGTCGCCACTCGGATTTTTGATGATGTTCGGGGACACCGTTTTATTGAAATCCCAAACTGAGGAAATTTAGACTCTGCTTTAAGTTGTCTGCGTACCAGAAATCCGAGTAAGGAATTCTGTTAACCCAGGAGAAGGTGTTAGGCATTCCCGAGTTCCGTGGTTCTAGCACGGTCGCTTAACTATTAATATTTGGCCTAATTATCTAATTATTTACATATTTTAAAGCTATTGTGCATTTTTAAACCTTTTGAACCGCTTTTAATATTTATGGAATTATTGTGAAACAAGTCACGATTGTCGTGCACTTGTCACTTTTGGATACATTGCAAACGTGCCACATGAAATGCACCCGCAATTTACACCGTGTTGATTTTAATTATTGTTTGAAGTTGAAGACGGGGACATGAGTTGCCACTCCCGAGTGTAGGTTATGGTAATTCGAAATGATACTTGATCTTTTACCAAATTTCAACTAAAGGTATGTTTCTACCTAGGGGGATTGCCTAAAAGTGAAATTCATTAGCCTGAAATACAACATATTTCGGGCTATGGCCATATTTTGGCCCCAATTAATCACTTTAGGCCATCCTAGTTTGGCTATTTTTGTAAGAAGACTACCGGTTAGGAAAATTCAATTCTTAATCAAATCTTAAGGGTCTTCTCTTTCTAGTTTTGTAAATGATAGAAAATGTGTTAATCACGTGTAGATATACATACACCTATAAGAATTATAGACACATAAATACATTATTTACTGGTCTCGCTGCAAATTGGTAAGCTAAAATTACTTTATTTTTTTGGAACTTTGTAATTTCTAACGAAGAACATAGCACAGGCAGTTTTACCAATTCTAAATTAACAATTATTGTCAATTTTTAGATAGCCTAATCACATGCTTCAAGGTTCAAAAGTGTTCATACATCGATTTCAGAAAATTTAACAGGATACGGCATGAACCAAAAATAATCTACTAAATCCACTTATATTGAAACAACTGAATTTTGAAATAACAACTTCTGAAAATCCGATAAATGTTTACGAAAGGTTTCATGTGAACTGATTTGAATACCAACTCTTTTTTTTCGATTAAACACCTATCTTTATCCCTGAACTACTTTTTAGAGCAAAACAGATTCAAAGTTCCCAGAAAATCGCCTCAAAATTTAGTTTGAATACTATCAGTTGAAAGGCTAAAAATGAATGTACAGTCTAGTTCCTTAAATTACAAGATTCCAAAGTGCATAAATGAACGAATTACAGTTTTTCTGAAGCGAAAATGCAGCTTCTGTAAAATACATTTTTTATGAATATCAAAGCAAAACTAAAAATGGAAATCCTAAATAGCTGCTCCACATATGGATTCTTCGTACTGTACATTTGCAGCCCTATTTTTATAATTTATAGAACACACAAACTAATTAAGTGTTGAGCACCCACCAGACCAAACAGGACCATGAAAGGAGGTCAAGTTTAAACTGGATAATGATATGCTAAGCTACACTAACAAAACAGAATTATTTATGCATTCTCTTGGTGTGAACATGGCCATGAATGTGTCAGATTTTAATCCCATAATGCCACATTAACCTAAGTCTAAAGCCATATGGAGACCTGCTTACTGAGTCTTTTCAATGAACAAGGAACACAAATAAGAGCACCTTTTATCATTAATCTAATATTATAAGTCCAACACTTTACTATTTGGACAGTGTTGAGGATATACCTTTGAGTATTGTCAAAAGATGAATCTAATCATGAAGGAGGTTAGATTCAATCCTTAATGACGCTCTTAGAAGAACAAAGCATATTCAGATCTTTTCTAGACTAAATCTGACCATAAAAATGGTTAGATTCAGCTCCATACATCTCATCTTTTGTTCCTCTTGACAATTATACTATAATTTTGAATTTTTAGGCTTTTATAGAGACAGAATCTGATAATTTTAAGAGATTCGAATTCCTTACTCTAAGAGTCCTTTTGACTACTTATTTTATTCCCTAGCAGAGGTAACTTCAGGGACATGCTACTATTTATGCACTATTGTAGGGTGAATTTGACCATTGGAAGGTCAAAGTCATCTACCCTAGTGCTAATACTAACCTACCTAGAGACTTGCTTGTTTAATCTCTTTATTGACCAAAGAGACTCAATTGAAATCATATTTTTTGCATATTTATAGAGAGAACCTGACCATAGAGAAGGTTAGATTCTACACCATAGTGCAGCTTTTTTAGGAAGTGGAACTACGATTATCAACTACATTTACATACCTCTAATCTGAAATAAATAAAATATTCCAGCAAAGAAATACTAACAGCGGGACTACATGTATCACACTTACAAACTCATTATCACACCCACATTGTCACATTATATAGAACAGAAGAAAAGCTTCAGATATCAAAAACAACTAGCTTATAGTGGACAGAAGATAAAAATTTCAAATCAACTTTTCATTGAGAACAGATGAATAGATACATACCTTCTTTAAGAGTAAAACAACATAAAATTTGACAAAATAAAGGTTAGATGCTAAAAACTAGAGGTCAACACAGCAACTAACAGGCAACAAGACCAGCAGTAGAGAAACCCGAAAAGTGAGAGCTTGAAAACCCAGAAATTGAAGCAAGGCCAGCAACAAAAATAGATTTCAACCGGATAAACTTTTAAAACCTAGAAAAACCAGTCAGCTACCACCCAAGTTCAAGAATACCCAGACTGAGGAAAAACCAGATTTTTTCAGATATTTCTATACCTAATCGAGTGTTCTTTCAGTATAGGATTTCTATTGTTTGTGTGTATGTGAAATTTCTGCATCCAGATTTTCAGCAGGCAAAAAGGTTCAAAAAAAAGAGTCCAGAATATGTAAAAAGAGAGTCTATTTATTGGGAGCTCAAGGATGGGATATGCTTTGGCATATTCCTCTTTCAAGAGATGAAAATAGTACCAAATAGTGCATAGGGCAGCTGTCAACCTTATCTTTGGGACAGCTCCCCCTATTCTAGAACCTTCCTCTTTAGAAAATACCCTTTTACCCTTAAAAATCTGATTTCCTAAACTGAATTACCTAATGTACCCCTTGGAGACCCTGAATTTACCATTGGGTAATCAGGGGTACTCACTTGGGTTATTATTTAACTCTAGTTACCTAACCCTAGTCAGGTTCCTTAGTTAACTGGGACTGATAAGTATTATTAGCTTGATGCTAGTTTACTTGGCTTAATTAAGACTAATCTTGATTCTTTAGGTTAGTTGACTTGTGTTAATCAAGTTGACCTAGTTGATTATCTTAATTAGTACTTAGGAATTAAACGGATTGTTTAAGATGTTAATAACCTAGGTTGATTCTATTAAACAAGTATCCTTTGAAAACATTGTCATCGGTTAAGTTGATTCTTGAAGTCAGGATTAAACCTAATTAACCCATGACCAAACACTGGTACAGGGTTAACTAACCTCTTATTTAATTAAGTAGTTAAACAACTAACTCAATTTCAAGAATAATCAATTATCCATGAGACAACTAATCACGAGGCAAACATACTTAACGAAACAGCCATGAATTAGTAAGACCATATACTCCTGATTTTAATACTGACAATCAAATAAGAACAAGTATCCCATATTGGCAGCATGCATCAAAGAAGACAGTTATCTAAATGACAACCCTAGATTTTCATTTAACGAACCCTAATTGCTAATCATCAATCAAAACGGCTTGTCACAGCATTTAACAGCAAATAATCATGAAGTAATGAAGAGGATACAGAATCTACACCTAATGGTATCAAACAATTAAAGGCAGATTATAGAACTACAATGCATGGTTTCAAGTTTCATGGTTCTCTTAGTCACATAATCAATCAGGGACTGGAGCACAATAGCTAAACAAATAGCAACAAGCGAAGAAAAAGAAAAGAAGCTAACTAAACTGAAACAATCCAAAAACAGTGATTAACATGAAATTTCGGTTTTAATAACATGTAAAACAGTAAGGAAGGAAGAAGAATACCCGTTTAAAGGTTTTGGCCGGAAAAATAGGAGGTCACCGGACCTTGGTCGGACTCCGGAGGGTTTGAAAATGACTCAAACCCACATAATTCAATAGCCCTCGATGAGAGCTATCGGTTCATCGAGGTGAGAGCCATTAGACATCTTTGAATTGGTCGGATATGGACCTTTAGGTTTTTCAGTATTCTAGATCTGAAATTACTCGAAATTTGATGTTTGTTTGGGGAAATCAATGGTGGGATGGGGTTGAGGATGAGGAGAAGGTCATAGGGTGAAAGTTTGGGGTGGTTTGGAGGTCGTCCGCCACCGGTGGGCGACTTCCGAGCGGCGGAATCCTAGGGCGGCTAGGGTTTGGGTTAGACATAAGAGAAAGATGGAGGGAATGGGGTGTGAGGCTTCTAAACGAATGGGGGGGCGGTGAGCGTTTGGACAGTTTTATAGTGGGGTTTGTGGTAGGTTCCCAACCGTTTGATTTATTTTTATCAACGGTTGGGATGGATTGTAGGGTGAAACGGGGTCGCTTTGGAGGGGGGGAACCGGCCGGGTAAGGGCTCAATTGGGCCTGGTTATTGGAGTAGTGTAGAGATAGTTTTGGGTCTGGGTATTTCTTGGCCCATGTCCGATTTTAGGCCTAATTTTGCCTATACTAATCTAATTAATTAGCATTTAATTAAATCAAACACTTAATAGAAACGTGTAGTGATTAATTCTAACTTAATTTGTCTATTTATTAATTAATTTAATATTCCTAATTAAATCCATAAAAAATGATTAATTTTTAGCAATTAGTTATCAAAACTACATCACCTCAAATAATTATTATTCGTTTGTTATTTAATTTAATTAATCACAAATAATGAGTTTATAATTCCTCGATAATAATGGTGCACCGATTTATGCAATTTTAAATAATTTTTTTAAAAAAAAGACGAATTATGAATATGCAAATGCAAAACAATTCACAATTAGTCACTAAAAATTCCACAAAATCTATAAGATTAATTTACTTATCTAATTTTGTAGGAGTATTTAGTAGGTGAAAAACATGCTCACAGCTGCCCCTCTTTGCTCGGAAACACGAAGAGTTTTCGGGCAAAGATAAAGTGAGTGGTTATGAACAACTTTTACATGTTCAAATACTCCAAGTGAAGTGTTTTTGAAAAGTTTGACCGAACCCTGCTTCAAGGTTGCCGACATATCCTTGGCTATAAAGGAATCAGTTCAATGTAGTTCTGGAAGTTTTGGTAGCTGGGACTACCGGGAAGCTGTGATTTCACTGTTGTTGTTGTTGCTTACTGCTTGCTAAGATCCTTATTACACCAAAATCAAAATGAAAAGACTAAACTAAACCTATCAACTACGAGTTACAAGATTCCTATCTATGATTCTTCTGAAGCTCGATCTTGAGTCTTGGTTGCTTCTTTAAACAGACTCCGATCTGAATCTTGATGCTTGTTAGTTGTAGGTGCTAGTTCAAACTTCTTCAGCTTTTCGGATCAAGAATGGACATGCATAGCTTGTGACTTCAATCTGTCTCGAGCAGTTCACATCTTTTCCGCTTCTGTACTTTGGGGTTCGACTCTTTCCTTTTCTTCTTTTCTTTTATTCTGAATTGAGACGTCTTCTTTTGGTCGTCTCGAATCCATTGTCCTAAATTGTAATCTGCGCAAAATCAAAACCAAACGGACGAAATTTTCTGCCAGTTTTTACCAGGAAAATTTTGCGAGTTATTGTAATAAAATCCATGCTACTTTATTATTAAAAGCGATGAAAAGCCGGGAGCAGTGCACCCGGAGTTATTGTAGACTAGGGAGTGGATACCCTATGTCTCAAAGCAAGATCAACTAGGGGTTGGAGACCGTATGTTGTAAAATAAAATTAACTAGGGATTTTATACCCGATGTTGGAAAAGAAGTCAATTAGGGAATGTATACCCTTAATTGGAAAAGAAAAGCATCAGTCAGGGAATGTATACCCTTAACTGGGAAAGGAGAACATCAATTAGGGAATGTATACCCTTAATTGGAAAAGAAAAGCATCAGTCAGGGAATGTATACCCTTAACTGGGAAAGGAGAACATCAATTAGGGAATGTATACCCTTAATTGGAAAAGAAAAGCATCAGTCAGGGAATGTATACCCTTAACTGGGAAAGGAGAACATCAATTAGGGAATGTATACCCTTAATTGGAAAAGAAAAGCATCAGTCAGGGAATGTATACCCTTAACTGGGAAAGGAGAACATCAATTAGGGAATGTATACCCTTAATTGGAAAAGAAAAGCATCAGTCAGGGAATGTATACCCTTAACTGGGAAAGGAGAACATCAATTAGGGAATGTATACCCTTAATTGGAAAAGAAAAACATCATTTAGGGAATGTATACCCTTAACTGGAAAAGCAAAACATCAATTAGGGAATGTATACCCTTAATTGGAAAAGAAAAACATCATTTAGGGAATGTATACCCTTAACTGGAAAAGCAAAACATCAGTGAGGGAATGTATATCCTTAACTGGAAAAGCAAAACATCAATTAGGGAATGTATACCCTTAATTGGAAAAGAAAAGTATCAGTTAGGGAATATATACCCTTATCTGGAAAAGGAAGCATCAATTAGGGAATGTATACCCTTAATTGGAAAAGAAAGGCATCAGTTAGGGAATGTATACCCTTAACTGGAAAAGGAAGCATCAATTAGGGAATGTATACCCTTAATTGGAAAAGAAAAGCATCAGTTAGGGAATGTATAACCTTAAGTGGAAAAGGAAGCATCAATTAGGGAATGTATACCCTTAATTGGAAAATCAAAACATCAGTTAGGGAATGTATACCCTTAACTGGAAAAGCAAAACATCAATTAGGGAATGTATACCCTTAATTGGAAAATAAAAGCATCAGTTAAGGAATGTATACCCTTAATTGGAAAAGAAAAATATCAGTTAGGGAATGTATACTCTTAACTGGAAAATCAAAACATCAATTAGGGAATGTATACCCTTTATTGGAAAAGAAAAGCATCAGTTAGGGAATGTATACCCTTAACCGAAAAAAAAAGCATCAATTAGGGAATGTATTCCCTTAATTTGAAAAGAAAAGCATCAGTTTGGGAATGTATACCCTTAACTGGAAAAGGAAGCATCAATTAGGGAATGTATACCCTTAATTGGAAAAGAAAAGCATCAGTTTGGGAATGTATACCCTTAACTGGAAAAGGAAGCATCAATTAGGGAATGTATACCCTTAATTGGAAAAGAAAAGTATCAGCTAGGGAATGTATACCCTTAACCTAGAAAGGAAGCATCAATTAGGGAATGTCTACCCTTAAATGGAAAATCAAAACATCAATTAGGGAATGTATACCCTTAATTGGAATAGAAAGCATCAATTAGGGAATGTACACCCTTAACTGGAGAAGAAAAACATCAATTAGGGAATGTATACCCTTAACTGGAAAAGAAAAACATAAATTAGGGGATGTATACCCTTAATTGAAAAAGAAAAGCATCAGTTAGGAGTATACCCTTAACCGGGGAAGGAAGCATCAATTAGGGAATGTATACCCTTAATTGGAAAATCAATCATCAATTAGGAAATGTATACCCATAATTGGCATCGACTAGGGAGCGTGTATACCCATGTCGGGAAAAGGTATAGTTGGGGATTGGAGGCCCCATACTACTTTGATTCATTTTCAACTTCAATTCTTCTCTCTCTTTTATTTTCTTTTATCTTTATTTCTTTTTTATTTTTATTTTTTGGGCATGCGGGAAAAGTTTTTGGAGGAAACTTCCCTTTCTTTGGAGTCAATGTTGTAGAGCTCCTTCTAGCTCTTGCGCAATTCCTTTTGATTGAACCTGATTTTTGCATGGTTGTTTTTGCACATGTTTCTTATTTTTAAACAAAGAACAATTTGTTAGTTTGAAACGGTGGTTGGTTTTGCGGCCTTGATTTTCAACTGCTTGATCTCAGCCTCTTTGACGAAAATCTCAACTGTTTGCTTGCTTGCTGGGAATTGGGTTTTATTTCTAAGCCCGGGGACCCTAGCTTTCCAGATGTTGTCGTGGTGATCGGTCATGTAGGATCCAACATTTCAAATTTATTCTGCTTTTGCAGGCCTTTAATTTGCTTCTCTTTTGGATTTCCGGAGTATCGGGGGGAATTTTTGGCCCCTCAAATTCTGCCGTACCGGTTAGTCTCGTGAGACTTAACCTTTCCAATTTTACTTCGCCTTTATCGGCCTTCCATTTCTGGTATTTCCCCTGTCTTTAATTTACATCACCTGGAGCGCTTCGGCTTTTCAGACTTTGTCGAGAGGGTTAGCCACGTGGGAATTAGCCTTTCACTCCAATTGCCTTCATAGGAATTTTGATTTGGATCTTCTCCTTTCAAGAGTTGTTTTTACAGCATCGGCCATTGTGGCCAGTCGGGATCGACTTGATGCCCCTGGTGAGGCTTGGTGCCCCTTGTATGTTGGCTCGCGTCAAATGAGAACCCTGTAAATCAGTTTTGCCATCCTTTCTTTGTCTTATTTCGGGAATAGAGTTAGACCGAAAGGGATTGAGAAACAATAAATGACAGAATGGATAATGAGTTTAAATGAAAGGTATCCCTTTCGGGGAAAGGAAGGAAGGAATTATCTGGAGTGCATGCGGACTTTAATGAACATGACATGCCTTTTGAACTGGATGCCTGATCCGCGTAAACCGTCCGACTCTCAGAAATTCATCAAAACTATCACCTCGATATTGAGAAACCTTGCCCCGGACTGTGTCCATGTCAGTGACCCATTATCCTTTTCGATCAGTGGCGCCCTTTGCGGGTTTTCACCAACTAACCTCTCTCATTTATCTTCTCAACATCGCCTTGTAGTTCTCTTTGCGAGTTTTCACTAATCAAGACTCTCTCATTTTCTTATTTCTCTGATTACCGTCGCCTTGTAGTGCTCTTTGCGAGTTTTCACTAGCAAGACTCTCTCATTTTATTTCTCTCATTTGCTTGCACCAGAATTGACATTGTATCCTCCAACTTTAAACGTGTTTGCCAATTTATCGAAAGGACTTGAACAAGGTTTTGGTGAAAAAGAATTTGTATTGAATTACAACTTTGGAACCTCTCCGGCGAAATTATCGCCAAACATATTATAACATCTGCCCCAGCTTAAACTCTTGGGAAAATGTGGAATTTTATTTTGGTGTGACTGAACCCCAGGGAGAGGCTGCCTACGTATCCTTTCGGAATCAAGTCAACGTAGTTCAGGGAAACATTTTTTTTTTCAAAAGCCCTTTCAGGTTCCAAAGAGGGTAATCAACGGAAGGTAACCGGATCAAAGGGTTTGCAAAAGGGTTAATGGTGTTTGGGTAGCGAGAATAAAAGCCTTCGTCATTTCAATCGGAGAACTTTTAATATTATATGGAGGATAAAACGTAGTACCTTTTGACTGTGTCTGCATTGACAGCCGTTTCGGGGTCATTTCCTTCGATGTCCCCCAGGTATAACGCTCATTTTGGTAGCAATTTCCTTATGATGTACGGACCTTTCCAATTCGGGGCGAATTTTCCTTTCACCTCGTCGTGGTGCGGGAGGATTCGTCTTAAGACAAGTTGCCCCACTTCAAAGTTCCTAAGTCGCACTTTCTTGTTGAAAGCGCGGGCCATTCTTTGTTGGTACAACTGCCCGTGGCACACTGAGGCCATCCTTTTCTTATCAATCAGAGTTAATTGTTCCAGTCGGGTTTTGACTCATTCATCATCCTCAATTTCTGCTTCGACAATAATCTGAAGGGAAGGAATTTCAACTTTTGCGGGTATTACGGCTTCAGTGCCATAAACCAATAGGTAAGGAGTAGCCCCAACCGACGTGCGTATGGTCGTACGATATCCCAACAATGCGAAAGGTAGCTTTTCTTGATGTTTTTGTTTGCTGCTTCAACGGTTTGGGCCGGTAAGGGGTGGAGTTGCGGTGTAAGATTTGAAATTGTTCACACACCTCCCTCATCAAGTTACTGTTCAGATTCACCGCATTGTCGGTAATGATAGTTTTTGGGATACCAAAATGACAGATGATATTAGAATGCACGAAATCCACCACCGCTTTCTTAGTGACAGCTTTGAACGCGACTGCCTCGACCTATTTTGTGAAATAGTCAATAGCAACCAAGATGAATCTGTGCCCGTTTGAGGCCCTTGGCTCGATTGGCCTGATGACATCCATTCCCCAGGCAACAAACGGCTAGGGTGCTGACATAGGATGCATCTCTGATGGTGGTGCATGGATTAAGTCGCCATGTATTTGACACTTATGGCACTTCCGGACGAAACCGAAACAATCTTTCTCCATGGTCATCCAATAATATCCAGCATGCAAGATTTTCTTTATGAGGACGTACCCATTCAATTGGGGACCGCATACTCCTGAATGCACCTTGCTCATAATCCTTTCGGCTTCTTTGGTGTCTACACATCTTAATAGATTTAGATCGGGAGTCCTTTTATACAGTACTTCCCCACTTAGGAAGAAACTGCTGGCGAGCCTTCGGATGGTTCTCTTCTGGTCTCCGTTGGCCTGCCCTGGATATTTTTTTTTTCTTCAAAAATCTTTTAATATCATGATACCATGGTTGGACGTCGGGTTCTACTTCGACCGTGTTGCAATAACCATGTTTTTCCTTGATTTGGATCTCCAATGGGTCTATGTAAACATTACCCGGATATAGCAACATTGCAGCTAGGGTGGCCAGCGCATCGGCTAACTCATTGTGGAACCGAGGAATATATCTGAACTCGACGGCTTTGAATCGCTTGCTAAGATCCTCCACATGCTGTATGTAGGGAAGGAGCTTAACATATCGAGTTTCCCACTCTCCCTGAGCCTGCTTAATGATTAAATCGGAGTCCCCCATGATCAATAACTCTTCTACATCCATGTAAATGGCCATATTCATGCCCATTATACAAGCTTCATATTCATCAGTATTGTTTGTGCAGAAGAAACGGAGGCGGGCCGTGGCAGGGTAGTGTTGTCCTGTGGGCGAAATCAAGATTGCCCCTATCCCAATACCTTTTGCATTGGCTGCTCCGTCGAAGAACATTTTCCAGGTGTCAGCACCTTCCGAGGTTACTTCGACGGAATTGACTTCCTCATCCGAAAAATAAGTACTCAAAGGTTGGTATTCATCATCAACCGGATTTTCAGCTAGATGATCGGCCAATGCTTGAGCTTTCATTGTGTGCAAGTGACATAGACAATGTCGAATTCTGTGAGCAAGATTTGCCATTTTGCTAATCTCCCGGTGGGCATTGGCTTTTGGAATATGTACTTCAAAGGATCCAGCCTCGTGATGAGGTAGGTGGTATAAGCCAACAAATAATGTCGGAGCTTCTGAGTAACCCAAGTTAGAGCGCAGTAAGTCCTTTCTAACTGAGAATACTTGGCCTCGTAGCTTGTGAACTTCTTGCTTAAGTAATATATGGCCTGCTCTTTCTTCCCGGTTGCGTCATGCTGCCCGAGAACACACACAAAGGAATTTTCTAGCACTGTCAGGTATAGGAACAAAGGTCTCTCCGGTCTTGGTGGGACTAACACTGGAGGATTTGACAGATATTCTTTGATCTTGTCGAAAGCGTCCTGGCACTCGTCTGTCTATTTGATGGATGCATCTTTTTTCAACAGCTTGAATATAGGCTCGCATGTGGATGTCAACTAAGCGATGAACCTGCTGATGTAATTCAACCTACTCAGCAGACTCATGACCTCCTTCTTGGTTCTTGGGGGTGGGAGATCCCGAATAGATTTTATCTTTGTCGGGTCCAGCTCGATGCCCCGTCGACTGACTATAAATCCCAGTAACTTTCCGAATGGAACTCCGAAAGCGCACTTGGCTGGGTTTAATTTCAAATCATATTTGCGCATTCGTTCAAAGAATTTCCTCAAATGCAGCACATGGTCACTTTGGGTCCTGGATTTAATGATCACATCATCCACGTACACCTCAATCTCTTGATGCATCATGTCGTGGAATATGGCGGTCATGGCCCTAATATAAGCCCCAACGTTCTTTAAACCAAATGGCATGACCCGATAAAAATATGTTCCCCAGGGTGTAGTGAAGGTTGTCTTTTCTGCATCCTCTTCATCCATCAACACATGGTGATATCCGACATAGCAATCGACAAAAAACTGTGTCTCATGTTTGGCATAATTTTCAACTAGGATATGTATGTTTGGCAGTGGAAAATTATCTTTGGGACTCGCTTTATTCAGATCTCGATAGTCGACACCTCGGAGCTTTTCGTCCTTTTTAGGCACCGGAACCACATTGGCCAGCCAGGTGGTGTATTGGACCACTCGGATTACTCCAGCCTTTAGTTGTTTAGCGACCTCTTCTTTGATCTTGTCATTCATGTCTGTTTTAAATTTCCTCTGCTTTTGTTGGACATGTGGATAACCGGGGTAGGTTGGCAATTTGTGTACCACCAAGTCCACACTTAGTCCGGGCATGTCATCGTAGGACCAAGCAAACACGTCTTTGAATTCAAATAGAATTTGAATCAATACGTCCCTAGTCCTTTCATCCGTGTGGACGCTTATCATGGTTTCTCGAATCTCCTCTTCATTGCCCAAGTTAACGGGTTCTGTTTCATTTTAAGTTTGGCTTAGGCTTATTCTCGAATTGTTCTAATTCTCGATTTATTTCCCTAAAAGCCTCTTCTTCGTCATATTCCGGCTCTTGATTCATTATTTCGAGGTTAGACGGCATATTAAGATCAGAGCATGAAGTCCGCAAGCATGTCATATTTTTTAAGGCCGCATTATTAGGACTCAAAAAATAAGAAAAGTAAACAAAAATCAGAAAGAATAATAGAGGATGAAATTTTGATTTCATTTCATTGAATTTGAAAATAGGAGGGTTTACATCGGAATTCAAAAGGCAAGAAATTAAAAAAAACTTGAGTTACACCCTGAAATAACTCATAGTGCAGAAAAGATGGCAAAAGCTGAACTACCGGGACTCCTGCCTGACGGGGAATGGAGTAGCCTTCCAGTTTTGCAACTTGGCATCAGGCCCCATATACTGCACTTCAGCAGTGCTGGAGCCTTCTCCTGGTTGGACCAATGAGCCTCATACAAAATCTGTCCCATTGCTCCACAGATTTCTTCGATTTCTTCGGCCGTGAAAGCTTTTTCCTCTTCCTCCACGTATTTTGGCTTGACAAATGATGCGGTGATGTGTGGGATTGGTAGACTATGTGCTCGCTACCTTCTCTTGATTCCAGGCATGGGACTGATGGGTCCCTGTAAATAGATTGCTCGTCCTCTCCATGGACCACAATTTCCTGGTCTTCATGCTCGAACTTAACCATCTGGTGGAGGGTAGATGGTACTACCCCTGCTGCAGGGATCCAAGGTCTTCCCAGGAGATAATTATAGGAAGTGTCCATATCCATGACTTGGAATGTCACTTCAAAATCTACAGGGCCGGTTGTTAAGACCAAATCAATCTCCCCGATCGTGTATCTCTTGATACCATCGAATGCGCGGACGCACACATTGTTGGGCCTAATTCTATCAGTCCTAATCTCCATTCTTTGTAGGGTCGAGAGAGGGAAAATATTAACCCCAGATCCGTCGTCCATCATAACTCTTTTCACATAGTAACCTTCACATTTAACAGTTAGGTGGAGAGCTTTGTTATGGGCAGCTCCTTATGGGGGCTAGTCATTCTTGCTAAATGAGATCCGGTTGACTTCGAAAAATCGTTCCGCCATTCTTTCCATTTGCTCAACTGTGGTCTCGGCCGGAACATATGCTTCGTTAAGTGTTTTGATCAGGATTTTATGATGCTCGTTTGAACTTATCAGCAAGGATAGAAGTGAACCCTGAGTGGGGGACTTTCTGAGCTGCTCAATTATTTGTGATTTATTTTAATCAACAGTTGGGATGGATTGTAGGGTGAAACGGGGTCGTTTTGTAGGGGGGAACCGGCCGGGTAAGGGCTCAATTGGGCCTGGTTATTGGAGTAGTGTAGAGATAGGTTTGGGCTTGGGTATTTCCTGGCCCATGTCCGATTTTAGGCCTAATTTTGCTTATACTAATCTAATTAATTAGCATTTAATTAAATCAAACACTTAATAGAAAAGTGTAGTGATTAATTCTAACTTAATTTGTCTATTTATTAATTAATTTTAATATTCCTAATTAAATTCATAAAAAATGATTAATTTTTAGCAATTAGTTATCAAAACTACATCACCTCAAATAATCATTATTCGTTTGTTATCCAATTCAATTAATCACAAATAATGAGTTTATAATTCCTCGATAATAATGGTGCACTGAATTATGCAATTTTAAATAATTTAAAAAAAGAAGAATATGAATTATGAATATGCAAATACAAAACAATTCACAATTAATCACTAAAAATTCAACAAAATCTATAAGATTAATTTACTTATATAATTTTGTAGGAGTATTTAGTAGGTGAAAAATTACATGCTCACACGACGGACCGGGTCGTTACACCAGTAGGGAGGAGAGGCCAATATGGTAAGGAGATGAGGAGGGAATCTCATCAGAGACGGGATTAGGGGTGATTTTGGGTGACGGCGGCTTAGGGTTTTGAGAGGAGAGAAGGGGTTTGAGAGGATACAGAGGTGGCGGGTTTGGGTGAATGAGGATTAGGGTTTAGACAGGTGGGTTAATTAAAGGGCAAGTGCGATATGGATCGTTGATTTTGGAAATCAACGGTCCTGATTCAAAGGGTTCTGGGTCGGGTATTTTTAGACGGGTATATGGATTGGGCTAACAATTCCTGGGCTAAAGGTATTAGGTTGGTAAGGGGTGTTGGGTTAGTCCGAAATTGGGGTTTTAGGGGGCTAGATTTTAAATACCTAATTTAACAAATAAATAATTTATAAAAAATAATTAATAAAATAACAAAATATCACTTGTGCTTGAAAATGATTTAAAATAATTACTTAACATTATAAAAATATGAAAAGTTATTTTCAGTATAAATAATGCAATTATGCACATATAAGCTATTATTGCAAAATATGCAATTTAGTCTAAGGATGCAAATATAATTATAATAAAAAAATACATCCAAAAATAGTTAAAGCTTAATATGGATATAAATGATAAAAATTAAATGATAAATCATCATTAAAATTATTTGTGATGCAATTAATAATTATTTATATAATAAAAATGCAGGAATAAATTGATTAAAAGCCTTTAAAATTATAGAAAATTATGGAAAAATACTTGATGATTCACATACACTATTTTGATGGTATATATGTACATCTAAAATATATGAGAGAAAAATTGGGTATCAACACTTGGCAGTTTTCGAGGTGGCAGTCTTGGCCGGGAAGAAGGAGGTACACAATTTCCTATTTATTATGTTAGTAGAACCCTAGGCGATGCCGAAACAAGGTATCTTCACCTAGAAAATTTAGCACTCGCCTAACTAAGCGCTTTCAAGAAACTAAAATCGTACGTTCAATGCCACCTTATATGTGTCGTGACTTCTTAGCCGCTGAGAAATGTCATGCATAAGCCTGAGCTTTCGGGCTGGCTAGCCAAATGGACCGTAGAGATTAGCGGGTAGTATATCCAGTACAAATCTGGACTTCCACAAAATCTCAGATATTGGCAGACTTCGTGGTCGACTTTACGCCGGCCTTGATACCCGAGGTCGAAAGGGAGTTGTTACTCACTTTAGGACTAGCTCGGGGATCTGGACCTTATTCATGGATGGTGACTGCAACCCGAAAAGGCCCGGTATCGGTATCGTATTAAAACCACCTGTGGGCAACGTAATCAGACAGTCCATTAGAAATGTAAAATTGACTAACAATGAAGCCGAGTATGAAGCTATGATTATAGGTCTAGAACTGGCTAAGAGCCTATGGGTCGAAGTGATCGAAGCCAAATGTGACTCCATCATTGTCGTAAATCAATTCAACGTAACGTTCGAAGTAAAAGAGGAGCGCATGCGGAGGTACTTAGAAAATTGCAAGTGAACCTACACCAATTCAAGGAATGGACTCTGCAGCACGTACCTCGGGATCAAAATAGTGAGGCTGATGCAATGGCCAACTTGGGGTTGTTGCCGACTCCGATGAATTTGACTCGGGGGCAGTGGTATAGCTTATGAACTCGGTGGTAGAAGAAGGTCACGCCAAGGAAAACTCGACAAGTTTGACTTAGGATTGGAGAAACAAATACATAGACTACCTGGAGACAAGAAAATTGCCATTAAATCTCAAGGAATCAAAGGACTTGCGCACCAAAGCTGCCAGGTTCAGCTTGGTTGAGGGGAAATTGTTCAGAAGATCCTTATTCGGCCCACTAGCTAGGTGCTTGGTCCCAGGAGAGACCAAATACACTATGAGAGAGGTCCACAAGGGGCACTTACGAGTACCACTCGGAGGCAGAATCCCTGGTTCGGAAGTTAAGCAGAGCCGGTTACTACTGGAATAAAATGGAGAAAAATGTGAAGGACTTTGTAGGGAAATGCAACGAGTGTCAAAGACATGCCCCAATGACTTATCAACCGGGAGATGCTTAACCTGGTCCTATCACTATGGCCATTTATGAAATGGGGAATAGGCATCGTCGATCCCCTGCCATGGGCACCTGGTAAAGCCCAGTACATACTACTCATGACCGATTATTTTCCCAAATGGGTCGAGGCTCAAGCGTTCGAGAAGGTTAGGGAGAAAGAGGTCATCAACTTCATCTGGGATCACATAATATGACGATTTGGGATACCGCTTAGATCGTCTGCGACAACCGAAAACAATTCGTCGGCAACAAGGTAAGTAAATTTTTCGAAGACCACAAAATCAAAAAGATATTATCAACACCTTACCACCCAAGTAGTAACGAACAAGGGGAATCAACAAACAAAACTATACTCCAAAACTTGAAAAAGAGACTAACCGATTTGAAAGAAAAGTGGAAGGAAATCTTTCCCAAAGTCTTGTGGGCATATCGAACGACTTCAAAGTCGAGTACCAGAGCGACCCCGTTCTCTCTAGTTTATGGCGCGAAAGCCTAAATCCTAGTAGAGGTGGGGAATTCGAGTCTCAAGTTCTAGTATACTACCGAAATGTCAAACAGTGAGGCCATGTCCACAAGGCTGGACTTATTAGACGAAAGGCGGGAAGCCACCCTGGTCGGGTTGGTCACCCTAAAGTAGCGAGTCGGGAGGTATTACAATGAAGAGCTAACCTTCGGAATTTTCATGTCGGGGATTTGGTGTTGTGAAAAGTGACGCTACACACCAAGAACTCGAACGACGGAAAACTAGGCCCGAATTGAGAAGGACCATATAAATTTGTCGAAATAACCGAGAAAGGTTCATATAAACTCGAGTCGGGAAACAATGTCCAATTACTGAACAACTGGAACGTGGCACACTTAAAGCGGTACTACTACTGAGGTACGAGCATAATTCCCTTTTTAATTTTGTTATATTACGGACTAACTTATGCAGGTACTCAACCGAGGGCAAATATGACTATTAGATCTGAAAGCACGTGTTGTACTCTTTTTTACTTCAATCGATTTTTCCCAAAGTGGGTTTTACGGCAAGGTTTTTAACGAGGCAGCAGTAAATAGTGCTACCTTGGTTTTGAAAGTTGGCCTAAAACCAGAGCCCTCACAAGTACGACCTCAAGTACTAGGGGCCATTACCCTTTAGGTTAGGATCTTTAGAAGGTGATATTACTTAATATTAAAAGCCAAGGCTTGGTAGTTAGGATTCGTTGTAAGGGTCAAACGGTCAAACAAATTATACCCACGTAGCCCACTCTTTCCATGGCACAAGTCTTATGCACCTTCGGTTATGTACTCTACATACAAAACAATGAAAGAGATATTTGCTTTCTTTATACTTTAGCACTACGCATTTTGCACCTTCGATGCATTCGACAACGATCCTAATCCTACAGCCCACGGGCTACCCCGACTTGGGGACTGTCGTCTGATAAAAAAATTTAATGGCCCGAGCTATCGAATCCCGGAGGCAACGAGCTTATTAGGCAGGGCCCAAACATGAAAGGCTACATCCAACCTAAAATGATTCGGAGACGTCCAAGTCCGTACTCAGAAAGTAAGGCTCATATGTATTATTATAACCTAATAAAGGTTTACCCTCGACAATATATCATCGTATAGGACTAAAGCACTCAAGTGTACTAATGGCCTTCATTTTTTATATTTCAAAGCTAGAAACAATTCGGAGTTACCATCAAAATCGGTCCTCACTCGGGCTTCTAGAGAACGGATTCTCCACATTACATCAAAATCTATGCTAAAGCATTAAGGGCGACCCACAAATAAAAATTATGAATAGATGCTAAAAAGTAAAGACACGGTGTTTCCGAAGGAAAATTTCTATATATATATATATA